>APFE030635019.1:69732-113706 GCA_000404065.3 Pinus taeda | reverse complement strand
TTAAAACACTTCCTTAATGAAATTTCTTCAAAAATTCAAATGATGGATAAATCTTACTTTGTTTGTCCATGGAAAAAAAATTATGAGATAAAAACATATTTGACTCATTGCATGATTAACATTGTTGATAATGCTTTAATATTATTAATAATTTAACCTTATTAGTCCCTGCCCTCCGGGCCTCGCAGGGACTATAGCAATCGGTTTTGGTTGGTTGCTATTAGTCCGGCACGTGAATCCATACAAAACGGAATTCATTAACCTAAGTTTCATGTGTATATTCCATAAATCACTTTTTTTTTACCAATACGAAATTCCCGCCACTATTTCGACCACTAAGAATTTTAACCATCTTATTTGGCCTCATATCGAGGCCAGGATCTGGGCAAACTTAGGATAAATGTTCATTTAACTTATGGATTCAATCAATTTTCTGAACATGGAAACTAATGCTAGCATTGCATTAGCATTAATTCGCTAACGTTAAATGTTAACGTGATATATCAGTGAACTAGAAACTAGTTTATAAGTAGCTCAGCTCAAGTTGCCAACACATGTTCCATGCTTGCTTCGGTGTCTGTCTGCATGTTGATTCGGTGTCTGCATGAGAATCCCAATCCCAAATCTCTGTCTTCATAACTCACTGCCTACATAACTCACTGCCTACATGCTCTGCGCTCCCACAGACGGACCGATTATTCCAGAGATTATTCCAGGGCTGGGAATAGATGCCGGATGCTCCCCTGAACTTCATCAGGTTAACGTCAAATCAACAAATACATTAAGGTATGTGATGTCACATTAGAAAGTTGTTTATCATCTCTTTCGCTATCAAATTCAGAACAAGCTATAACAAATATCACATGAGAAACAAATCCAATTTAAACGGAAAACAATTCGCTGCTGGCAATAATCACATGCAGGTTTCATGGTTTAATTTTGTTTGATTTCAATAAATGTTTAATAAATTCACACATAATGCTTAAAGAATGCATAGATTTTCTAAAATTTAAAGAATGCTTAAAGAATGAATAGATTTTCTGAAATTTAAAGGATGCTTAAAGAATGCACAGATTTTCTGAAAGTTAGAGGATGCTTAAAAAACAATGGTGCTTACCTGATGGCGCTTCAAGAATGCATACTGAGGTTTTGATGCACGTGCAAGAAATTCTTACCAGGCAGGGAATTCCAGGCATCGTATAATGGTGCAAAACTGGTCACGTTCCTCCAAGCATATAAAGCAATATATTGCAATCGGCGGTCTCTGTAAAGTGCTAGTATGCAGAGGTAATAGAGACATTCATATTTGTACTATATACAAAGCATTTGTTCCTGATGACTTGCAACTGAAAGAAATGTTCAAAGGACATTCATCAAGATTAAATTTTACTTGGCAGCCGAGACATTCTAAAGCTGAAATACCTTTGGATTTGTTGTCTCTGTGGCTGCCAATAGGCAAAATGGTTACCTGTGGTTTTGATGCAGGTGCAAGAAATTCTCACCAGACACAATTCCTCCCTGCCCTGTTCTCGCTCCGTTCTTTTCTACTAGGCCCATAATCAGGACATAGGCGGAGAGGGATTTCCTCAGCCTGCGGTAATCACGCCATCAAGACCTACCTGAAAATTTCAGATCTACAAGGAAAGCAAATATTAAAGTCTCTGTATTCAAACTGAATTATTATCGCAAAGAAAATAGTACTCTCTGTATTCAAACTGATTTATTATCGTAATTCCTGGAAATTTATTTTCTACAGCTTTAATAGACAGAAAATCTAAAAACGCAAAAAAAATCCATGTTTCAGTGGCTATAAATGGCACGCTGCTAACGGCTGCCATCTTAAAGGCTTCGAACACAATACCTCTATTTAGAAAATCTTTAAGCGGATTTCGGCCAAATCTGGCCTGTAGGCACAGATTTCTCCCGAATTGAAACAGAATTTCCTATTTCTCACCCAAACCTGCTGTCCAGATGTCACAGTTGTTGAATACATACAAATAACTGAATCTGTAGAAAATGAAAATATATCTAGAATCTTGGAGGCAAATAACAAAACGTTCAGGCAAGAAGGCAAAGATATTTCAGGATCACGACATTCTATTTTAAAGAATTTCACGGAACAGTGTCAAGAAATTTCACTTATGGCTCTAAACACATGAACTAACCCTGAAGCTTGCAGTGCATGAAATCTATGGAAAAAGGCTTTAAATTCTTGAACGAAACCCTAGCCACTACTGTTTCTCACACAATTTAATTACCTCAAAACCTGAACAAGTGATCAGGAGCGCCTATATTCCAAATATCGATCGAGGTTAAATTTCCTGCATTCCCATTTCCATGGCTATGTAACGGGCAAGATCTGCATGTGCCTCGGCTAACTCTCTCTGCAACTGTTGCACTTCACCTCGCAGAACTGAGATCGCTCCCACGCAACCATAAACGGGGTCTTTCCTTGCCCTCCGGGCCTAGCAGGGACTATATCAATCGGTTTTGGTCGGTTGCTATTAGTCCGGCGCGCGAATCCATACAAAACGGAATTCATTAACCTAAGTTTCATGTGTATATTCCATAAATAACTTTTTTCTTACCAATACGAAATTCTCGCCGCTATTTCGACCACTAAGAATTTTAACCATCTTATTTGGCCTCATATCGAGGCCAGGATCTGGGAAAACTTAGGATAAATGTTCATTTAACTTATGGATTCAATGAATTTTCTGAACATGGAAACTAATGCTAGCATTGCATTAGCATTAATTCGCTAACGTTAAATGTTAACGTGATATATCAGTGAACTAGAAACTAGTTTATAAGTAGCTTAGCTCAAGTTGCCAACACATGTTCCATGCTTGCTTCGGTGTCTGTCTGCATGTTGATTCGGTGTCTGCATGAGAATCCCAATCCCAGGTCTCTGTCTTCATAACTCATTGCCTACATAACTCACTGCCTACATGCTCTGCGCTCCCACAGACGGACCGATTATTCCAGAGATTATTCCAGGGCTCGGAATAGATGCCGGATGCTCCCCTGAACTTCATCAGGTTAACGTCATCGACCTGCAAACAAATCAGCAAATACATTAAGGTATGTGATGTCACATTAGAAAGATGTTTATCATCTCTTTCGCTATCAAATTCAGAACAAGCTATAACAAATATCACATGAGAAACAAATCCAATTTAAATGGAAAACAGTTCACCGCTGGCAGTAATCACATGCAGGTTTCGTGGTTTAATTTTGTTTGATTTCCATAAATGTTTAATAAATTCACACATATTGCTTAAAGAATGCATAGATTTTCTAAAATTTAAAGAATGCTTAAAGAATGAATAGATTTTCTGAAAGTTAAAGGATGCTTAAAGAATGCACAGATTTTCTGAAAGTTAGAGGATGCTTAAAAAACAATGGTGCTTACCTGATGGCGCTTCAAGAATGCATACTGAGGTTTTGATGCAGGTGCAAGAAATTCTTACCAGGCTGGGAATTCCAGGCATCGTATAATGGTGCAAAACTGGTCACGTTCCTCCACGCATATAAAGCAATATCTTGCAATCGACGGTCTCTGTAAAGTGCTAGTATGTAGAGGTAATAGAGACATTCATATTTGTACTATATACAAAGCATTTGTTCCTGATGACTTGCAACTGAAAGAAATGTTCAAAGGACATTCATCAAGATTAAATTTTACTTGGAAGCCGAGACATTCTAAAGCTGAAATACCTTTGGATTTGTTGTCTCTGTGGCTGCCAATAGGCAAAATGGTTACCTGTGGTTTTGATGCAGGTGCAAGAAATTCTCACCAGGCACGATTCCTCCCTGCCCTGTTCTCGCTCCGTTCTTTTCTACTAGGCCCATAATGAGGACATAGGCGGAGAGGGATTTCCTCAGCCTGCGGTAATCACGCCATCAAGACCTTCCTGAAAATTTCAGATCTACAAGGAAAGCAAATAGTAGAGTCTCTGTATTCAAACTGAATTATTATCGCAAAGCAAATAGTACTCTCTGTATTCAAACTAATTTATTATCGCAATTCCTGGAAATTTATTTGCTAAAAATCTAAAAACACAAAAAAATCCATGTTTCGGTGGCTATAAATGGCACACTGCTAACGGCTGCCATCTTAAAGGCTTCGAACACAATACCTCTATTTAGAAAATCTTTAAGCGGATTTCGGCCAAATCTGGCCTGTAGGCACAGATTTCTCCCGATTTGAAACAGAATTTCCTATTTCTCACCCAAACCTGCTGTCCAGATGTCACAGTTGTTGAATACATACAAATAACTGAATCTGTAGAAAATGAAAATATATCTAGAATCTTGGAGGCAAATAACAAAACGTTCAGGCAGGAAGGCAAAGATATTTCAGGATCACGACATTCTATTTTAAAGAATTTCACGGAATAGTGTCAAGAAATTTCACTTATGGCTCTAAACACATGAACTAACCCTGAAGCTTGCAGTGCATGAAATCTATGGAAAAAGGCTTTAAATTCTTGAACGAAACCCCAGCCACTACTGTTTCTCATGCAATTTAATTACCCCAAAACCTGAACAAGTGATCACGAGTGCCTATATTCCAAATACCGATCGAGGTTAAATTTCCTGCATTCCCATTTCCATGGCTATGTAACGGGCAGGATCTGCACGTGCCTCGGCTAACTCTCTCTGCAACTGTTGCACTTCACCTCGCAGAACTGAGATCGCTCCCACGCAACCATAAACAGGGTCTTTCACTCTCAAAGGGGTAACAGCCATCAGAGGGAGGCGGGCATGCAAGATATATTACTACCATCTGAAGGATTTCTGGATGCTCGGTAATGAAGGCAGCTGGTCGATGAGATACCTGGGGAGCGGGCGCGAAAAGGATCATGCATAGACGGAGAGCTAATTATATTTGAATTAAAACACTGGAGTTTTAAAACTTAAATGACACGCTGCACCATCATAAAAACAATTGCTAATTCTGGGGATTATTTCCTAAGCGATGCTTCAACCATAGCATACATTAGGTCATTATTTGGTGCAGGTTCTTATTCGCCTCACCTTGCAATGGCAACCAACTTTATTTGTAAATAGAGAGAAATATTCATTATATGATCATGCAGAAGTGGAATAAACATTAAAATTGAAGCGGGAGATGTCGCTGTTGCTGATTTGGATGCCTCCACTCACTGACTTCACCACGGATCCTCCGCGGCTTACCATGGCAGACTGTTGCCCTTAGCTGAAATCCATACTGTATGTGTTAATCCCAGCTGTAGCATTGAACGGTTATGAAACAACGCCGTCAGATGTTAACACCATGCTCGCATTCTCAGTCAGCACAGTAGTTACGTATACTTTATCGCTCATGCATCGGAGTGCAACACTTTGCAACTGTCGGTGGTGGCATTGGTGTTCTTGGATTGGGTGTAATAGAACAGGTAGAGAGCGTCCTCTATCACGGCAGGCTCGCTGCCCGTCTTGTACCATCGGATGTAATGCTCACCTAGATCCAGGTACGCCTGTTGTGTGAAGCTCGCCACGGTCTTGGCGTTATCGCCTTGGCTCAGCGGAGGTGCCACGTAGGAGCTCTCCAACCAGTCATTCCACCTGACGATCTCGACTAGAGGTGGGTTGATGATCTGCTGCCATCGGGTGAGCCACAGGCCCGGGCCTTGATAATTGCCCTTCACTTGGCAATTGCAACTGTCTTCGTTGGAATTCATGCACGCCGACGAGCAACAGCTATCGCTCTGGATGTTCTTGAAGAACCAAGGGCTAGGGGTAGCCATGTACACCTTACCCTTCTCGTTACAGGCCTGCAGATAATTGCTGTCCTTGTCACCCGACGGCGTCTGGAGAGCCGAGTCGTAGTAAGGCCAGGCGGAGGTGTCCCACGCCATGAGACTGTCGATGATGTCGTTAGATTGGGTGAGCTTGTCGTTGTTGACAAATGTCTTTCCTTCAAATATACAATAGCTATTCTACCTACTTCAAATATACAATACCTATTCTACCTAACCTGCTGGACTGAGGATATATATATGTATATATACATATCACCGCTAAGTTTATAAACTTTCCTTTGCAATCCACATGTTTTCGTTTTGTACATATAATTATCATCGCGTGTCACCAGTTTTTATGTGAAGTCATCCAAACGGTATTGTTCATATCTATCAATACAATCAGATCGTTGCCGCATTTGCTACTGGGTCTCAACTAAGTAAACTGGTGGACATAGGTATGGGTCTACAGCTAAGCTACTGTGTCAATGGTTGAATCAATGGCTTAATCTACTGCATCAAACTCAGAAACGACACTGCTTAAAGATTTGGATTTTTTGTTTGACTATTGGGCTGGGGCAGGTACTAGCTGCCCCGCAGCCCCTCTTGTTTAGAATATGTTCGTAGTGTTTTTCCTTTGTCCTAAATTCACCATCGTTAGTGTTTTTCCTTGTGTGCATCCCTTTATTGTCTCTAATGTTATTGATGCAACAAGAACTGTATTTAAAACTAATGTTATTGGATCTATACTCGTGCTTGGCACAATGGTGCAATGACAAGGTTTCAAGCTACGTAGAATAGTGGGATTTCTTTCCAATTTTGAAGAACATGGATTATAAGTGTTATTTCAGAATTCATAATGTATTTAAGATGGATTCAATTAATCTCAAGGTTTTATGAATCCTAATTCAAAATTAATGAAAGAAGCTCTAATCTATCTAATCTCAAGGTTTTATGAATTCTAATTCAAAATCAATGAAAGAAGCTCTAATTTGGAGTTGAAGATAATTTAATATTTTCATAGTTTTCTTAGAATTTGAAGTGAAAATAGATTTTGATCTCTGAATTTATGATTGGAAATATAATTGAGTGATTAATATTGAAAAAAAGAAATTATATGTTATATAAATGTATGACTCATGATATCAATTTATTAGTGGATGATTGTTAAGGCTAGATAATTGTTACTAGCTATTTTGTGCAAAGTGTTTTTTAATATATTTATTATGCATTGTGATTGTTATAATATTCTTTGTCTTGATTTCTAAAAGTCCTATAAAATAAAAATATAATGTGGTTTCATTGTAAATATTAGAAAACTTTAATATCAATTTTTTAGAAGAACCAATTTAATGTTAAAATACATTGAAAATATTTTTTTAACAATACACTAATAAATATTTTTTTAACAATACACTAATAACATTAGTAAATGTGAAACAAAAGAGTTAAGGTGAACCCATGGTATAGATCTTATGCTTTGAGAAACAAAAGAGTTAAGGTGAACCCATGGTATAGATCTTATGCTTTGAGATATTAATACAAGATTTCTTATAATAACTTAAATTAACTTAAATTTCTAGTTCACCAAGATTTTATCATAAAAAGAAGATAAAGTTCTTGTTGGCCACCCAACATAATCCCTTTACATTTTTCAAATGAATTGTTTTGGGTTTTACTACTTTTCTTTATAACTTGCAATGACAATTAAGTGTTCGAATCATAGACTTTTTCTTGTGTGACGAGTGCGTTAATTTATTTTAGATTTTGACATTCTTTCCTTTTCATTGGTATATGGCTTGATTATAATCTCGAATGATCTTAAAGACAATTCCAAATCCTAGTGACAAATGGTTGATATATGCAAAATACTTGATATATGATATATGGTTCTTATTATAAGAAAAATTGATAAACATTTTCGCTCAAGTGTGGATATCAACCTCGTGTTGTAATCTTCATTTTCGCACAATTTCAATACCCTAGTTTTGGTTTGAAATTTGATAATGGCATGGTGTTTTTATATACTATATGTTTCTAAATGAGCAGTCATTTAATTATTTTCCACACCTTGGTTATAAAATGTAATATGTAACCCAGTTATATGTTGTTTATGCTCCATGCAATATTCAAATTTTCGGCCCTTAAAATTGTATAACATCACCTAACATTAATACATTTTGTGATTTATGTTTTGGGTCATTGTTATTATGGTTTCGATTGATGTGATATAGTACTATGCATATTGGTCCTTTTTAAAATTAAATTATGGTGAGGATGATTGCATTACATCTATGCGAAGGATAATTTATAATGCCAAAGAATTGAAACTTGATAGCGATAGGTAATGTATGTTCATACAACTAGATTTGGTGTTGAATAAATTATTTATTTATCTAACAACATGGATTTATCCTCCAAGTTGGCAAACAAGGGTCTTAACACTTGGACACCCATTGCATAGTTGCCATATCTCAATTTCTGTGGATCCATGACTGCTCTGTGGCACTATCATTACCACCCATATTGTTAGTACTGCATATGAATTTGTCATTGACAACCTAGGGTTCTACCCCGCATTCTTTCCATTCCAGTTTCTAGTATTGGGCTTGCATGTCGCTATGTAAGGCTAGGGTTTGTTATGTGAAACCCTATTTGTCTTGTATGAATGAAACCATAGTCAAATCATCTCATGGTGCCTGTAGTTCGAACGAAGTTTATTGGAGGTGAGATTAGAGTCATATGAGGAATACCTCGCTCCTTCCAAGAGGCTGGGTAGTGGGATTCATTCAACGTTTCGAGGGATACAATGGTGATGTGGTTAAATCTTTTCCTTCCACTTACAATGATTGAAAGGCCAAGGTTCATGACATTAAAATGCAGGTAGATGTAATATTGATTTCTGAAGTAATACGTCTTCCTATTGATGGCGAGAACTAGTCCAAAATTGCCTTGTTCATGACATTACTTGGAGAGAGTTTTTGGTCTCAAATAAATGCACTTATAATGTGAAAGGTATGCTTGTCCAGTATCTCAAAACCAAATGGCATAATTTTCTTTGTTTTATTATGTGTTTTATCACCTATGAGGGTAGATACGGGCTAGTTTTTTGGTATCGTTTCTGCCTGTTAATGGTGTTTCTTTGTTTTAAGCTCAATCTCCCTATTTTATTTACATAAGAGCTTATTTAAGATGGATAAATTCTACCAAGTATAGCGTAAGAACCCTGGGTGGTCCTTATTTCATCATGGGTTAATTTTCATTTTGGTTAAACACCATTTTGTTTAAGTTTGGAGACTCCTAGAAATTGTTCCTTCACTAGAATGGTTTTGAAAAACCTCAAGTTAATGAGCAACAAAAAGTTCCACCTAGGGTTTCGACCAGTTCTCGAAAAACCAACCCAAAATCTGTTGAGTCACACAACGTTGATGATTTTAATCTTGATAACTTGTCCCATTCGAATGCATCAGATTTATCTTGTGAAAATAGGTTCAAAACCACTATTTTAACACCTGCGCATGTAACGTGAAGCGTGGCAAGGAAAATAGGGTTTGCAATGGAATCCAAATTCAAATATGATGTAGAGCCAACCCCCTCAGAGCATAATCTCCATTCTAAACTTACACAGAAGGAAGAAAATAGTCATCCAAGTCCTGACATATAATCTCTAGTTAAAAGTAAATAGATAGCCTGGAGAATATCTCGGGCACAACAAAAAAGGGGAAAGAAAGTCCCTACAAAAGACGTCCATGTTGATGTTGAGTCTCTCGATGAGCCCTTGTCAAAGAAAAATAAACCCCAATCAGACCATAATTGTAAGTTTGTTGATGATAATACTCCGACTCAGAAGGATGATAATAATTATGATAAGCATTGTCAATACAAGGTTGATAAATGTACTTAGAGTATGTATTGGAAACAACGCTATATTGTTACGGTTCCATGCTTGGAGCATGGAATCTAGTAGCCTGAGTAGGAAAATGATCAATTAAGGCTGATGAATCAGCTTCGGGCAAGTCAATAGGATAAAAATACATATGGGTTGGAGGAAAAGTCGTTGTCATTGGATTGGATACTGACATTATCATCAACTCTGCTGATGTCAAAGCAGTCATAACTTCAAATTCTCAAAGTCAATTTTTTGCCAAATAATATGATTTCATTTTTTTATTTATAAGATATCAATTTGGCGAGGTATGCTTATTTGTTTTTATTCAGTTTGTTAGTTTTGAGAGAAACTACATAATCTGAGATTATGTGGCTGCTTTTGTTAATTTTATTATCAGTTATTGATTCATGTTTTGAGTTTGTAACAGGAACTCCTTATCTTCTAGGTGTTGGCGTTGGTTTTCATGATGTCAGTTACTGTGGATTTGGCTCAACATTTTCAACTCACTTGGAAACCCGGTTAGTTAATTATGTCACTTTTCTTTGATTAAGTTATGATTTAGTCCAAGACGACATCATGATATTCATATTGTGAAATTTATTTTGGAGATATTGTTTTTATTTTCTAAGATTTAGATAGAGTATTGGGGGCTTATGGATATGTATATAAACTTTCAATTTTTGAAAGAGAGGGGAGGAAGGATGTTAATACAGTTTTGGTGACTATGGAACTTTTATACATTTTTATTATTGTAAGTCTTGTTACTTTTTGAATGACTTTAGCATACCAATACTAATTATATATAATGTTTGAAATCCATGGCTATATATGAATTTGTCTTTTAAATTTCTTATAACCTTGTTTTGGGAAATTATGAAGAATGAATATTGTTATTTGCATGAATGTGTTATGTAAATAAACAAAGAATTGACTCCATCTTTATTTACTGTGTTAGTAATATTTTATATATTTATTTGATTGTGTTACCCTTTTATGTACGAAGTTTGAAAGGATAATTTGGATTTGTTCATTGCTTTGTTCTGAATTCTCAAAATAATTTTTGAGGATTTAGGTCATTATAATAAGTGGTTATGCTTGTGAATGGGACTAATAATTTGAAAGTAATGATTTATGTGTTTACTTAGTCTTTTATAGTTTTCTTGCTAAATGATTACAGAGTTTAAGTGTTGGAAGATTTAATGTTTCATATAAATTGTTGTGGTTATTTAAAACTTTCCTCCATCTATTTAGTATTAGGTAATTAATTATATATGCAATTTCATTTAATTTTTTATGTGAAACATGAAAGAAAGTTTAGATGATTATGTATTTGTTTAAAGGATCATAGGATTGGAATGATTGTAGTTTTATGTCTTTTATAGAACTTTGCAATAAGAGTTATCGAAATTTAAATTATAATTGCATTTATAATTTAAATTTAGTTATTTAGTTTGCATTTCAAATATCATTATTGTACAAACAAAATAACATTTATTATTTATTATTATCACCAATTATAGTAGTTTCTGGTTTCATTTCTTTTGTATCATATTTCTTGTACAATTTCGATATTAGTCATTGTAACTTAGTTGTGTACATTGATTACTAACTATATTCCTATATCATATCATATTATTTAACTTCTAGACTAGGTGTAGCAATATAAAATACCAGCTTTAGGTTCAAGTATATATAACTTTATGATAATGATAGGACATCCCCTATTCTTCTTCCTTTATAAGAGGGAGATAATCCCAGACTTATGGATCCTTTAAACCCATCAGGAGTGACTATTCAAATGGCCAAGGTCATGTGAAGAACTTTGGTTTGGGTTACATCCCCTTATTGATGTATGGTCCAAAAGGCCTCTCAACAAATGGTGCTAGGAGAAAAAATCCTACCTTATATGGCTAAGGGTAGTCATAAAAGGAAAATCTGTCACTCCCCTATTGTCATAGAAGTCACTAAAATCCTCCCACTCTTGAAACTACCACTAGTTCTCAATGTGAGCCTATTATTCAATAGAAGATTAGTGAAACCACAACTACAACCCATTCTCAACTTCATTATGAAATTTTCAAGTGTATCTAAAGATTTCAGGATGTTCTCACAAGAACTCAAGTTATATTAGAGAGAACAAGATCTATTGAAAGACATTTGTCCCAGTTCTTAGTCATACCCATTGATCTCCACTAGGAAGAACCTATGGTGTTGGATACCTAGGAATGGATTTCTCATACTTCTAGTAACCCTAATGATTGATTACATGATATTTTGACTGGTAGAATTGATCTCAATCAATCATTGTCTGAACTACATGTTGGTAAATCTAGCCAACCTACTCTTCAGGAGGATTAGGTCCACCTCCTTACCCACCTAGCTCATCATCATCCTCTACTGC
The DNA here is from genome assembly GCA_000404065.3 of Pinus taeda. Lineage (NCBI taxonomy): Eukaryota > Viridiplantae > Streptophyta > Pinopsida > Pinales > Pinaceae > Pinus > Pinus taeda. The sequence continues at coordinate 101,648 of APFE030635019.1, read as the reverse complement.
AAAGGAATCCTCTAGTGTAGAAGGTTCTCCATCAACTGAGTCACTTAATTCTCAGTGTTCTCCACATATTGGTAATAACTAGGGAAGCAACCAAGGTAACTAGGTAAATAACCCTGTTCCTCCATGGCTTGATCATGATGCTATGGTTATCCTAGGTGTTAAATGTTTATTACCAAAAGCCCTTGCAAATTCATCCCTATATTTGACCTAGACTCTAAAAAAAATTAGAAGATCACATAAATGATTTTATGATAGCCATTAGGTAGAAGAGTGTGTGTCATAAAGATGTTCTCTGTATGTTATTCCCATAAAATTTTGAGGGAAAAACTGCAACTTGGTATTTTTCACAACCCCCTCAAAGTATTATGTCTTGGAAAGATTTTGAAAGTGCTTTCTTACAGAATTTTGTGGGAGAAAAAACTCCAAAGGTATTATTCATGGAGCTATCCAATATGAAGATGGAAAGTAAGTAAAGAATAAAGGATTTCAATGTGAGTTTTCTTTCATTAAAAAAAATATTCCCAAAAATTCTATGCATGTTAAGAATCTGGTAGTTGCTTATTGTGTCAAGGCTCTTGCTACTGAGATTTCTATGCAGGTAAAGACGACACAAAAGTACACTTTACAAGAATCCTTCAACGAAGCTCTATCCATTGAAAAGGACATACTTAACCTTAAGCCTAATTCTGATAAATAGAGTGATAAAGCCCCATAATCTAATATAAAACCTGAAACATTGTCAAAATCACTTGCAAAAAATAAGGATCAACCAACTTTGATATGGAAAGAATTCAAAAAGCCCTTAATAAGATAAATAATGAATTCATAGATCTTAAGAAGAGTTCAATAGAAGGACCATCTAATAGGGAAACGTTTAAATCATATTTTGGGAAACAATTCCAAAACAAATCTTTTCCGCCTAATGAAGACCTTATTGTTGAAAGTTTATCAAAAAAAGATGTTAGAAATTGTAGCAAGAAAGGCTAAATTTGACTTTTGGCTTAGTCAAATTTACTAATTCGATATTCCACATCAGCAAGATGACTTGCATCACAATAAACTTGTGTGACATGGCATTATTTACTAGTTTACTCAATAAATTCGATTTATTAGCCAAAAGTGAAGGTGTGCATGTATTGATTGCTAAAATTTAGCAATCTAGTTCAATTATTTTTAGTTTGACTCAATTAACTACGCTCATGTTATTGGTTGAGTCAATCAAAGGTTAATTGAGTTGTAGAACTATTATTAACTTAGTGATCTCTTAGTTAAAGTAGCCAATGAGCTAAACAGTTCCCATACATGCATGGAACTTAAATTTCCTAGCTAGAGTGGAGGAAAAGGTACATTGTAATTATAAATTGTATACTATTTGAGTATATAGGCTTGGAAGTGAAGCAAATTAATCATTCATTGGGAATTGCAAAAGAAAATAGGAGGAAATTCCTATCATTTAGGAGCTAATTTCCTCAAGGATTGCACAAGGAAATAGGAGCAAGATGTGGCCTTGAATTGGCTAAGTGTTGGCCAAAGTAGGATAGATAGTAGGAGAAAAAGCTTATGGTGTAGCGTGTGCTTCTAGATTGAAGAAAAACATTGTAATTAAGCAAAGTCTTTCGGAAGAAATCACATAAGAGAAATTTTTGGCCAATGCATTTTGAACCAACAAGTGTGGTTCATCATTAGGACCAGATGAAGAGGCAGACCATGGCATCATAATTGTAATAATAATAGGATTGGTAATAAGACTCTAGGTTTGGATAATATTGTTTGTTCTAATTTTCTTTCCTCTTCTAGTAATACGGTTGTCAATCTCTCTAGATTTTCTTTTTACCCCCCTGTCTTTAGTCTTTTGGAGAAAGGTTTAAATTTTTCTCTTACTCCTAGAAAGATCCCAGTTGACGATATCATCTGTGACATTGAATATGGCATTAGAGGGTTACCAAATGATCTGAATTTGGATCCTTAAACTCTCTTAAAGCTACCTGAACTCTTTAAAAGCTCATAGGGAAGTTTAAAATCTTATGGATGTCGAAGCCTATCAGAAATAACCTCTAAACAATAACAATTTGCAACCAGCACAGAGCAATGAGGACCTTCGGTCAAAGCGCATTGACCGGTGACCCATGAGGACTATGCATGGTGCAAAAATGGCAGTTAGGAGGCTCAGACCAGAAAACAGAGGCTGTTTCTAATCCACAATTAGCGCAAATCACTAATTGCGCATCGCTGGGCAAAACCCTGAAAATGGTAAAGCCCTGAGCGCTCGGTCACAAGGAAAGCCAAGAAACCGTGGGAAAAGTGTTGAAATGACAGGTGGGTCCTGCGCTCCAAAACTGGGGGAATATCATAAACATTTTGGGTGGTAAGCGGGTTTATCAGAGGACCCAACAATTCCATGCATTGATTGATGCGTGTCCAGTGGATGAGAGAGAAAACCACACTCATCGCGAGCTAACGTCCGAGCAAGTCAACTGCGTGATAAGAGTGATAACCGTAGGATCTATAGGCCCCAAATCTAATGGTGGAGATTGTGCCCGATGGGAAACTGGATTCTACGGGAGAAATAAGCTACAATGTGTAAAGGTTTGAAGTTCGACGTGGATGATGAGTTCCCATAGATTCGTGCTTCGTGGGAATTCTTGGAGTAAATGGTAACAATGGTTGTTTCAAATGTTCAAGTGTTTCTGGTGAACTTGACACTTATCCATTACGAAATAGGTGGTTTCTTCCCTGTGAGGTGATGTAGTGACTGTAACAGTCAAAAGAATGGATTCCTATGGACAGAGGCAGGCGTTCTGAAGAGCCGAGAGAGGAAGCGAACATTCATGAGACGGATTGGCGTTAAGCTACAAATAGACAAAGAGAAAAAAGAGAGAAGCCTAGGAAGCAGTAAGAAGACTTGGAAGCAGAGAAGCCAAAGCAAGAGTTCACTGTAATATGCAGAAAAAGAGCGAACAACGAGAAAGTGTTGAATGCGCAAAGAGTCTCGGGAGTCACTTGGAGGTTGAGTGAAAAGCCAGAGAGCTCAATTGACAGCAGCATATTGTTGTTGGAGTTTCTTGGAGGTCGAGCGATTCACAGAGGCATGCAAAGGCTGAGCGAAAGAGCTTAGAAAAGGTAGAGTAGAGAGCCACGAGCCACAGCGAGAGCAAGAGCCAGAGTGAGAGCCAAGAGCCATAACTGAAAAAACCAAAGAGCTTGAAGAGGCAGGGGATAAGATTATGTTCTAAGCCCAATGTTCCTGTACAAAACATTGGAGTTAAGTGTATCACTTGTAAAATAATTGAAGCCATAATCCCAAAGAGCCTAATCGAGTTGATTAGAGCTCAAGGAGATGTAGCCCAAGATATCAGGGTGAACTCCAGATTATCTTGTTGTCTTATGTGTTTGTTTTTACTACTACTTTAACTACTGTTATATGCATTTATATATCAGTTTAAGTACCTCCCTATATCAGCACAAACAATAAACTTTAAAGTAATTAACCAGCTGAAAACAAATACAAGCATACACCCATATTTTCAAGCATTTCTTATTTCCGCATTGGTTAGTCATTAAGACTTGGGAAAATTTAAAGCTTTGGGAGTGGGAGAGGTTCTTGTAAGTTAGACAAGAAGCATAAGAGCCCCATTTTCAGATTAGGTGGCATCAGAGCTTAAGGTTGATTAACCCCACCTTCAAAGAAGGTTGTAACAGAATGCTTGATTGACAGGGCAAAGATTGCTTATCTTAAAGGTGTTTTGACAGTCAAGGATTAATTGTCTCCTTGATTATATGCTTGGTTGCACACTAACTATTGTTTGAGTTTGCAGAGGTGAAGGGAAAGCTATTGATAGCTCAGTCTAGGAAGGACAAGAAGGAAGAAGGGTTGAAGGCATTCTTCTATCCCAAAGGACCTCAAGGCAATCCTTGAAGCACAAGAGGTTTGTTGGAAAAGGTTGTTGAAGAAGCCCTTTAATAATCTTGTTTGAAGTTCTTTTGTTCATTTGCATAATGACAACTTCTACAAGTGAGTCCTTAAATTCCTCCTTCATCACAAGATTCTTTGATGGAGACATGAAGCAAGACTTGTCCACCATGATGGATATGGTGAGAGAAATGTATGAGGATGGAAGGAAGAGCATCATACTTAGAGAGTAGTTCAATTTTGTGGAGGAAGAGAAGCATATGCTTTCTGAAAATTGTAGGAAATGGAGAGGCAACTTCATATTAAAAATATGAACCTAAAAAGGATGCCTGAGCTGGAGTAACAACTCTTTGTTGCAAAAGAAGCCTTAGCCAAGTATCAGCTTGAAGAAGAGGTAAAACATTCTTGTTTTTCTTCAAATTCTTCTAAGAATGATTATATTGGCTCTTTTGAAAAACATACCAGAGGCATAGGTTCCAAGCTAATGTCAAAGATGGGCTATGAAGGAAAATGATTGGGCAAACATGCACAAGGTATTGTTGAGCCAATAATGGTTGAGGAAATGCCTAAGTATTTGGGTCATGACTATGGACAGTCCTATGGACAAAGTTCCAAAGCTGCCATGAGGGCCATTGAAACAGTTCCAAAAAGGAGTTTCATTGCAGGTCCTCTAACTCAAAAGTGTGAGGATTGTGTTTAGGAGGAATGCAATAGCTCGAAACATCATTCACATGATGCAGGTGTTCAGAAGCACATACTTGAAACAAAGGGTTGTGGAAACTCTGACGGCCTTGATGAAAGTGATGGTGTTCCAAAGGGAGCCACTTCTTCCTTTGCTTCACCTCCTCATGAAGGCAATAAAGGTGAAAGAGGTAGGTATAAATCTGGTTCTAAAAACATTCCTGATTTTTTAAGGCATGGAAAAAGAATTGCATGTTCCTTTTGTGGTTTGGATAACCATTATGTTTCTAGATGTTGGAAGAGGATGACCACATATAGGAAACTTTTGAAGGAAAAGAAGTAAGCAGCCAAAGATCCAAAGGAAAAAGCAAACCATGCTATCAAAATGATGCATGTGTGTTTCACGTACTGCCATAAGAAAGGGAATCTTGTTGAAAGGTGTTAGACTTTGAATCTAGCACTGCTTCCACCAAAGCTGAAGGAGAAGGTGGAAAACGAAAATGGCAGGGATGGAAATAAAGATTCCATGATTGATGTGGTTCAGGATGATTCACATATTGATGCTAATGTGCAAACAAATGAGACCTTTGAAATGGATTGGTAAGAAATGATTATAATTCTTATCCAATTAAGACTACATGTCTATTGATGCATCTATTTGCATTTCTTTGTGGAATAAATGCAAGTTGCAGGATCTTACAAAAATGGTAAATAGAAAGAAGTTGAGTAGGAAACTCACTTTATTGCTGCAACAGTATGTTCATTTCAACTTCAAAAGTAAAATGTACTTAAGTGAAAGTTGAAAGATGGAATGCATGCATGAGCATGAGATGCATGTGATGCTACCTTGGGATAAGTTAACTTGTTTCCTAAAATGGAGATAAGGATGAAGTGTTTCATCTTTTGGGAAAGAGTCCTAAAAGTCTTTTTCCTACATGCTTGACTTAAAGGGTCATTTGTTGTAAAGGCATGTTTTATTGGCTTGTTATCTAGTCAATCATTTGTATGCAGATATAAGACATGGAAGGGTTCACAAGATGTGAAATCTGTTTCTTTGTTGAAGCAAGAGTTAGTCCATGCAGTTGTTGTCTATATGCCTGTTGTTGTTAATAGTTGTTGTTGGCAACTTTTCAAACAGGTACAAATGAAAGTTTTGTGGAGCAGATGTACTTCACATTTGTTTGAGACACCTTGGATCAAGGATCAAGGTAAAGAAGTTCAAACTACCTTCTGTAAACTTCATAGCAGAAGTTCTGTATGAAGTCAAGGAGGAAAACAGTTCTTCCCAAAACGACCAACCCATCCAAGAAGGGAAGTGGTTAAATATTTTGGCTCAGAGGCACTATGCAAAGGCAAGTGTAGGGAGGCTTAAAAAAAGGAGGGTGTTGTTACTCTCATTTACTACTCAGATCAATATATCAGTCTTTTGGTTGACCAAAAGTTCTTTTAGTGGGAAGGCGTGATCCAAATTTGGATCCGTAAACTCTCTTAAAGCTACTCGAATTCTGTAAAAGCTCATACCGAAGTTTAATGTCTTATGGATGTCGAAGCCTATCAGAAATAACCTCTAAACAATGACAATTTGCAGCCAACATAGAGCAATGAGGACCTTCAGTCAAAGTGCATTGACCGGTGGCCCATGAGGATTGTGCATGGTGCAAAAATGGCAGTTAGGAGGCTCAGACCAGAAAGCAAAGGTTGTTTCTGATGCGCAAATCATGCATTACTGGGAAAAACCCTCGAAATGGTAAAGCCCCGAGCACTCGATCACAAGGAAAGCCAAGAAACCATGGGAAAAGCGCTGAAACGACAGGCGGATCCCGCGCTCCAATACCATGCTCCAAAACTGGTAGAATATCGGAAGTGTTTTGGGCCGTAAGCGGGTTTGTGAGAGGACCCAACGATTCCATACATTGATTGACGTGTGTCCGACAGATGAGAGAGAAAACCGCTCTCATCGCGGGCTAATGTTCAAGCAAGTCAACCGCACGATAAGAGCGATAACCATAGGATTTTTAGGCCCCAGATCTAATGGTGGAGATTGTGCCAGATGGGAAACCAAATTCGACGGGAGAAATAAGCTACAACGTGTAAAGGTTTGAAGTCCGATGTGGACAATGAGTTGGCAGAGATTCGTGTTTCATAGGCATTATTGGAGTAAATGGTAATAATGGCCATTTCAAACGATCGAGTATTTCTGGTGAACCTGACACTTATCTGTTACGGAATAGGTGGTTACTTCCCTGTGAGGTGATGCAGTGACTATAACAGCTGAAAGGAGGGATTCTAACGGACAGAGGTAGGCGATTCGAAGAGATAGAGAGGAAGTGAATATTCATGAGATGGATTGGTGTTAAGCCATGAACAGATGAAGAGAAAAAAGGGAGCAGCCTAGGAAGCAATAAGTAGACCTGGAAGCAGAGAAGCCAGAGCAGGAGCTCACTGTAATAGGCAGAAAAAGAGGGAACAACGAGAAAATGCTGAATGTGTAGAGAGTCTGGGGAGTCACTCGGAGGTCGAGTGAAAAGCCAAAAAGCTCAATTAACAACAACATCTTGTTTTCGGAGTTGTTTGGAGGTCGAGCAATTCACAGAGGCATGCAAAGGCCGAGCTAAAGAGCTTAGAAAAGATAGAGCAGAGATTCGTGAGCCACAACCAGAGCCAAGAGCCAGAGTGAGTGCCAGAAGCGAGAGCTGAGCGCCAAAACTAGAGTCAGAGCCATAGAGCCAGAGCTAGAGCCAGAGCTAGAGAAAGAGCCAGAGCTAGAGCCAAAGCTGAAAAGCTGAAGATCTCAAGAGCCAGGGGATAAGATGGTGTTCTGAGTCCAATGTTCCTGTACAAAACATTGGAGTTAAGTGTATCACTTGTAAAAGAATTGAATCCATAATCCTAGAGAGCCTAATCGAGTTGATTAGAGCTCAAGGAGATGTAGCCCAAGATATCAGGGTGAACTCCAGATTATCTTGTTGTCTTATGTGTTTGTTTTTACTCTTTCTTTAACTACTATTATATGAATTTCTATATCAGTTTAAGTACCTCCCCATATCAGCACAAACAACAGATTTTAAAGTAAATAACCAGCTGAAAACAAATACAATCATACACCCATATTTTTAAGCATTTCTTATTTCCGCATTGGTTAATCATTAAGACTTGGGAAAATTTAAAGCTTTGGGAGTGGGAGAGGTTCTTGTAAGTTAGACAAGAAGCCTAAGAGCCCCATTTTCAGATCACCGGACGTCACTAAAGATATCATTCGCCAAGATTGTGCGATTGTCCTTAGAAAGGAAAATCCCCCCAAGGAAAACTTTAGTGAACCTCAGTTTGATGCTCTCAAATCGTTAAATAATATAAGAATATTGTTGTTCTCAAAGTCGACAAAGGTGGTGTTGTGGTTATTCTTGATAAAGATGACTATCGTCGGAAGATGTTGGACCACCTCCATAATAGCGGGAGCTACAAGAAACTCAACAAGGATCCCCTGAAGAAGATTTCCAAAAGTGTGGCTCTTGCTATAAAGGCTAGTAGCTTGGTCATCTCGTTTAGTCATAAGCTTAGCTTGGTCATCTTGTTCAGTCATAAGATTATTGAAAGTTTCCCTCTCACCCCTACAATCTATGGTATGCCAAAGATTCTTAAGGAAGCAGCTCCTCTGAGACCCATTGTCAACACAATAGGAGGGACAACTTATCTTCTTGCTACATATTTAACCCAGAAGCTTAAGCCCCTTGTTGGCCATACATAATCCTTCATCAATGACTCTGCATCTTTTCTTAATGAGTTAAAGAGTTTCAAGCTTCATCCAGATGACAAGCTTGTGAGCTTCGATGTGGTCTCCCTCTACACTAATATCCCTATCAACAAGGCCATCGAAGTCATCAAATGCACCACAGATCTTGACACAACTTATTTGGTTGGTATTTGTCTTACTTCTACTTTCTTTTCATTCAATGGGGTATTCTATGAGAAAACTTTCAATGTTGCCATGGGTTCCCCCCTCTCCCCTATGGTAGCTAATCTATTCATGGAGGATTTTGAATCAAAGGCCTTAGCTTCTTTTCATCTTTGGCCTAGGATGTGGAAAAGGTTTGTGAATGACACTTGTGTCATTTGGTTCCATGGTAAAGGAAACTTGGAACTGTTTTTTCTCCATCTTAACAATCACTCTAGTTCTATAAAGTTCACCATGGAATCTGAATGTAATGGTAGTCTACCTTTCCTTGACATCCTCCTCTCAAGGAATGATGATGGCTCTTTCTCTCATCAGGTATTTCGTAAGAAAATTCATACGGAACAATATCTTCATGCTAATTCTCATCATTTCCCAGCTCAAAAACTTGGCATTCTCAACACCTTAGTGACTAGAACTTTAGGAGCTTTTGATAAGAACCATCTTAATGAAGAGAAAGAACTTCTCCTAAGTTTTTTCTTTAATAATGGCTATAGTAGACATCAATTTACTAAGGCTTTCCTCAGAGATGAAAAAGGTCCTAGTACTAAGAAAGATACCAAGGATCATTTTTTTAGTGTTCATCTTCCTTTTATCCAAGAGACCACTGACAAGATTGCGAGGATCCCTAGGAAGCATAAGGTGGCTTCAAACTTTAGCCCTTTAAATACCATCTAGAGCTCCATTAGATCTATAAAAGACCGAGTGGACCCCAAGAATATGAAGGGTATTTAAGTTATCCCATGCTCTTGTGGGACTCCCTACATTGGTGAAACTGGCCGCTCGATCAATCAAAGGATTTGTGAGCTTGTTGTTGACATCAAGCATGGCAGGACCAACTCCTCTACTTTGGCGGAGCATGCAGGTAAATATACACATCACATCTACATTGAGGAGGCCCAAGTCATTGCTGGGGTTAGTAATTTCCATCATCGTAAATTGCGGGAGGCCCTAGAAATTGAAAAAAGACCCAATAATTTGAATAGAGATGATGGTTGGAATATTAGTAGAAGTTGGGTTCGTGTTGTGTCCTCCTAGTTTTTTAGTCTTCTTTTTGGGATTTAATTTGTTTGCTTATTTATCTTTGTAGGTATTGGCATCCTTTTAATAGTATTTGTTGTTGATTTATTCTTCATTAGAATTTATTTTCTTGATCCTTCGTGTTTTTGATGTATTTTATCATCCTATTCATTCTTAACTCTTTTTAGTATTTTTTATTCGTTTAATGGGTCGCAGCCCCTTAGTTTATTGTTGACCCCGTTTTATTTATTGATTACTTTTTTTTTTGGATAGAAATATCTCTCTCTTCTCTCTCTCTCTCTCTCTCTCTCTCTCTCTCTCCTTTTCTCTTCTCTCTCTCTCTATCTTATATATATAATATATATATATATATAATTATATATATATATATATTTGTTTCTATTTTTATTTATTTATTTTCATTTTTACTTTTTATTTATTTATTTATATATTTCTTTCGACTTGTGTATATTTTGTTTTATTTTATTATTTTTTTACATTAAATTATTTTAATTTAGTTTATTTTATTTCCAATATTATTTGTAAAATGATCTTATCTCGATTAGGATCTTGACTAGCTTTTATAATTTTGACTCCCCTTCTTTAAAGTTTATTATTATTATTAATTATTTTTTTAATATTATATTATATTTCTCAGAAACTAGTGGTTTAATATAGCAGTTACTTATTAATTCCTATTTAATCAATATTTTTAGTTTATAAACATTTTCGAAGGAAAATAATTAATTTCCAAATGAGGGTTTCTTGGAGCTCTACAACCCTAATGGTCACGTGGCCATGAGGTAGGCTGTGCAGAAAACCTAGAAAATAAGCAGGCAGGAGGCACTAAAAAGAAGCAGACAAGAGGCACAAATATGATAGAGGAAGTCAGGAGGGGAGAGATCCCCTCCTACAGAGATGCAGCAGCAGGAGAGGGAACAAGCAATAGCAAACCGGCGGTAGAAACAAGGACACCGGGACCAGTACTTGGAGCAAGATGGCAGGTAGCAAGTAAAGGAAAATGCTTATTGTGTGCAATAGAAAAACTGAGATTTATTATTCCTATGAACAAACTTGAGCACTATAGGAGTTACATGAAGGACCATACAATAATATGCAAGTTCATTAGAGTCTAGCCATCAAGGAAAGACCTAACAAGATGAATATAGCAGAAATGGCAACCCTGAGGCCACATAGAGTTGAAGCTAGGCACACATGGCTTCTTTATGGTAATATTCTCAAACCTGCAAGATAAAGAAAAAGTGTTTGAAAATGGTCCATATTTTCATAATAATGCATATTTATTTATGAGGTACTCGGAGGAATGTTATAACCGTGATAAAGAAAAATTCCTAGCAGTGCCACTGTGGGTAAGATTGTTTGGATTACCTATGGATTTTTGGGATCCATAGATCCTGGAAGGAATAGGGAATACCATAGGTAGCTTTGCCAAAATAGCTTAATCAACCAAGAAAGGAAGATATACATCCTATGCAAGAATTTGCTTATATATGAACATAAGGAACCCTATCCCATGGGTAGTAGAACTAGAATACCACAAAGAGGTGTGGCAACAGGCACTGGACTACGAACACATCCCTTTTAGATGCAGAAAATCCCATGAATATGGGCACCTCTACAAGGAATTCCCCCTTAATGCCAAAGAGGAAGAAAAAAAGACCAAACAACAAAGGAAAAACATGGAAGATAATGAAGGGTTCCAAGAGATAAAAAAATAGGAAAAGACCTGCAAAGGAAACCCCTAAGGATGGAAGAAAAGAACAACCAATGAAAGAAAATATGGTGAATCTGTTTGAAATCCTACAGGTAGAAGAAGAAGATTCAGAGATCCGAGTCATGGATTATCAGGAGGAAAAAGAACAGGAAAATAGACCAAGTCAAGACACAAACAACACTAAACCAAAAACCCAAAAAGGAACAAGGGAAAAGGCACGAAAAGAAAAGGAGGATACATAGGAAAATGAAGTAATGGAAATAGATACCAGAAAAGGGGAAGATCCATCAATAGAAGAAGAAATCTTGAAGAAACTTCTGGACAAATGGAGACATATGGATGAAAGGTTTATCCCAAAAGAGGATAAAAAATTATACAAGGAAATCTTCCAAAAATATAAAGAAAAACAAAAACAAGGAAACACATGAATAAATGAGCAACTAGGTCTACAACCTGAAACTAACCAAGAACAACAAAGTAAAGGGAAAGGAGGGAAAAAAAGAGGAAGAAATAATCTTCAGGAGTCAATACAAGTCATGGGATAAATGCTAGTTAATACTGGAAGATTAGTATCGCTTTCAGCAGTCTTCCACCAAACAACCCCGCCTACCCAATGAGAATCACATCCTGGAACATTAGGGGTCTTAATAGAAAAGGTATGCAGAGATACCTAGTAGAAAGGATTAAAAGAGAGAAACCCCAAATTATGCTAGTACAAGAAACAAAAATAATATGGGGGGAAATGGAGGAAATTTCAAAAAATAAAGTCTACCTATGAATGTATGACAATTGATGCAAAAGGTAGCACGGGGGGAATTGCAATCTTGTGGAACCCTGTAGAAGTGACTGTAGACTACTGGATAGGAATGAAGAGGATCCTCTTAGGGAGATTCAGACTGATAGGCCACAAAGACTGGTTCTTAGTCTCGGTGGTTTGCGGAGCCCATATAAAGAGAGAACTTCCTCACATATCTGCAATGGTTGAGAAACATGCACACAGAAAAACTATGGTTCATAGTGGGCGATTTTAATATGACCACTGCAAAAGAGGAAAAGAAGGGGCGACTGCAATGGTAGGATGCAGACATGGAAAGATTCAGGGAAACAGAGTCAGTTATAAAAATGATTGATATAAACACCATTAATGGAAAATACACTTGGAATAACAGAAGAGGAGGCAGCAGGCATATAGCTTCTAGGTTGGACAGGTTCCTAGCAACAGAACAATTTCTTGGGAAAGACATATTTTATGAAGCGACAATCCTCCCATGCCAAGGATGAGACCACTGGCCCATAAAACTAGAAATTTCCATGAACAATCAAAAGCAGAACAAACCTTTCATGTTTAAAGCCTTTTGGCTGTGAGAACTAACCTTCATAGAAAAATGGAGAACTAGTGGCAGAGTAGCGAGGTAGAAATAAAAGGAAGGAATAAGATGCACACACTCTAATTAACATTAAAGGAGCTAAAAGGAAAAATTAAGAAATGGAATAGAGAAGAATTTGGAAATATTCAAAAAGACCAAGAAAAGCTTCAGAGAGACATGAAAACGATACAACAGAAAATAATAGAAGAAGGGAGAACAAAGGAACTAGCACAAGAAGAAGGAGGGGTCTTAAATAGATTGGAGGAAATTGTATGGAGACAAAAATCAAGAGTACAATGGCTGAAAGAGGGGGAAAGAAACACAAATTTCCTCCACAGAGCCATGCAATATCACAGGCAGCGGAATAATTTTTTTTCCCTAAGAGATAACCAAGGCAACAGGTTAACTCAGAAAGAGGAAATGGAAAGATTATTGATACAACACTTCAAAGGCATCTTGATGGAAACACAAAGTAATAGAGAAGATGAGATAGCAAAAATAAGTCAATACATTCCTAAAAAGGTGAATCGAGAGCAAAGCATGGCACTCCTAAGGGTAATCACTAAAAAAGAGGTAGAAGAGACAGTGAAGACAATCACAAAGAACAAAGCCCCAGGACTCGGTGGATACACAACAAAATTATTCCAAGCAACGTGGAGTTTTATGAAGCAAGACATTGTAAATGTAGTGGAAGAATCAAGATGTACGAAAAGAATGCACCCAGCATGGAACGCAACCTTCCTCGCATTTATTCCGAAGCTAGAAAAGGCTGATGAACCTCAAGGTTTTAGACCAATAGCATTATGTAATGTAATATACAAAACCCTAGCCACCATAATGGTGAAAATATTAAAAATAATACTTCCAGAATTGATTGCAGAATAACAAACATGGTTCGTGAAAGGGAGAAAGATAGTGGATGGAATCATAGTGGCACAATAAGCGATTCATTCATTGAAGAATTCGTGACACAAAGGAATGATGATTAAACTCGACTTAGCAAAAGATTATGATAAGCTAAGATGGGAATACCTCCAGAGAATCTCAAAAGTTTATGGGTTCGATAATAGATGGATAGAATGGATAATGTCTATGATCTCCACTCCAAGCATGTCAATACTACTAAATGGAACATCTACAGAAACCTTCAAGCCATCTTGTGGGCTCAGATAGGGGGACCCATTGTCACCATTCCTGTTCATAATAGCAGCTGATGGTTTAGGTAGATTAATAAAAGCAAGAGTGAACATTGGGAAACTAAAAGGCCTTAGATTATGAGGGGAAGAACTACCTATTACACATCAACAATTTGTAGATGATGTAATGATGTATAGTCAAGCCAATCTTAAAGAAGCGAAGAAACTACTGGAAATCCTTGAAGAGTTTACAAAAGCATCAGGAACAAAGATAAATAAGGATAAAATAGAAATCTTGTTTTTCAATACCCCAATGATTTCACAAGCATTCCTAGCCAGAACAATGGGGTTTCGAATTGGGAAGTTCCCCACCAAATATCTAGGAGTGCAGTTGAGTGACAAGCAAAATAGAATAGTGAACTCGAGAGGCCTGATAGGGAGAATTCAAAAAAGAATGGACAACTGGATGTTCAGAGTGCTGAACATACTGAGTCACCTCATCCTCTTTAAGTCGGTCCTCCAAGCCATGCCAATATACCATATGGCCAATCAAGCTATTCCAAAAACTATATTCTTAAAAATGGTGGAAATTTTCAAAAAACTTCTATGGCAAGGAACAAGCAAAACTAAAAAGTGGGTGTTTCTCTCATGGAAATGGCTGAGAAAATCCTTAACAGAAGGAGGATTAGGGTTGTAGGATCTATATATATTAAACCAAGTAATGGGTGCAAAACTATGGTGGAGGTGGATTCAAGGAGCAGAAGATCTATGGAAAACATTATGGGAAAAGAAATATGAGGTGGCAAGGTCACCTAAACGAAAGCTGTGAAGCCAAATAGAAAAGAAAGGTTTAGCAATTTGGAACTTAGCAAGGTCAAATAAGGACGTGATAAGAGAGCATATTTTTTGGGAAATTAGGGAGGGAGATAAAGCAAACTTCTCAAAGGAGGCTTGGCAATAGAGATAAACCCTCTACGAGCAACCTCAACTCCAAGATATTCAAAAGTTCACCACCCAAATGAGGAAGATGCAGCTGGAAACTACTGGCTACAAGAAACTAATGGTTACTGGAGAAAAAGGAAAATGAAAAATGACTGGCAAGAAGCACTAGAAATAGAACAATGGGGAAAGTACACAAAAGAATGGTGATAAGGGAAATTGCAGTCAAAGACAGTTCAAACATAATAAGGTGGGTAAAACGCATCAAAGGAATGTTTACAATAACAAAATGATATTATATAAAGGCAGGAAGAACCAACAACCCAGACATAAAAATATGGGATAGAATTTGGCAAAGAAAAACTTTGCCAAACGTGGCGTTATTTACTTGGATACTGCTCCACGGAAGCGCCTTAACCTAGGACTAGTTGAGAAGGAAAGGGATGCATGGACCATCACATTTTGCCCTATGCCAGGAACAAGAAGAAACAATGGAGCACTTGACAAACTCCTGTAGCGTCAGCAATACCCTGTGGAAAAATCACCATCGACTCTTTGAGATTAGTGATAGAGAAACAAGCAACATAATTACAATAGTAGAGAAATGGAGGATCAAACCATACCATCATATAATCGTGAACCGAGCCTAGAATCTCTCCATAGGACTCCTCCTCTAGGACATATTGAAGGCAAGAAATCAGTTGATATTCAGGGAAGACGAAAAATCCAAGAATGAAATATGGAGTAAAACTCTACAGAACATAAGAGAAACCATAATCCTTGAGAAATGGAACGATGAAGACTGGAAGACCGATCCAATAGAGACCCGCATTCTGAACCACTTGCAAATCAAAGCAAGCACCACATGCACAACAGGAAAAGAACATAAGGCGGGAAAAGCAAGAGCAAAAGGCCTCTATAGGAACCCGCCACAGGGATTCACAAAGCTATACTTCGATGGCACGACAAAAGGTAATCCATGGGAGGTATGCATAGGAGGGATTTTTAGAGATGATGGAGAGAGAATGCGTAGGTTCTATGTGATAGATTGTGGAAATCCTCAAACAATGAGGCACAATTCCAAGCGCTGAATAGGGGGTTAGAAATAGCTATTAGGGAAGGGTATCAAAACCTTCAGCTAGAAGGAGAGACGATGCTTGTGATAGAAACAATCAAACAACTTCAGTAGGGAGTCCCAGCAGAGAAGCTAAGCCAAAGTTAGCGGATGGCATGGATAGTAATAGAAATAAGCTACCAATTGAGGAAGATAGCCTATACCATACCTTCTCATGCGAGACGTAAAGGAAATGCTCTTGTAGATTACCTTGCAAACTAGGGCTATCAAAAGGGAGAGCAGAATTTGGACGTGAGCACGGAAGAGCTCCACCAGAAAGCAGATATGGAACAACTGATCTAAATGATAGCACAAGAAAAGCTCTAGAGTGAGCATCTAGAGAATTCCCCCGGACCTGACGGGAGCGGAGAAGGACAAGGGCAAACACAAGAGGAACATCATAGGAAAAAAGTGGAAGAGTACAGGACAGACACAAGATTAGAGCTTGGTAGAATGAAAGAGGGGGGAAAAGGAAGGATAGGCCCCAAGAGCATGGGGGTAGATATGGAAAGAAATGGAAGAGGAGAGGGAAAGAAAGCAAATCTAAGGATGGGAAGCGAATTAATGCCAAGTGGTAAGGCAGAGTCAGTGACTTGATGGCAAGAGCAGCCAGGAGAGGAAAGACATAAATGAAGGATGACAGATAGGACATGAGGGCAACATCCCAAGGAAGGAGGGAAGGGAGGCATGCCAAGGTGAAAACAAGACAACTGACGGTAAAATTACGAGGAGGCAACGAAAGAGGGATAAAGTCTGAGGAAAAGGGGAAAGAGTCATTTTGCATGCAAACAAGAAAGGAGAAAGGTGGCGAGAACGAAAGAGCAGGCAGCAAGCAGGAGCAATAGGAGGAAGAAGGGCATAGCACGGTAAAAGGGTATGTGACATCTCTCATTCCAATCTATGAATGAGTAATTGGTCAGAAACATAGGTTAGGAATGATGAATGGTATGCAGATCTGGTTTGATAATCTTAATTGTCATAGAAATGTTAGAGGTCTGAAAGGAAATTACAACGAAGAGTTCCTGAGTGCCAGGGATGGAGAGAAAGTTAAGAGAAAGGGTGAGGAGTATGAGAGCAATGGTTGGCAGGACCCAATTTTACGTGACCCCCACCTTAGAATAGAGGCCCTAGTAAATCATAGTCCAGGGGAAGGAAAAATGCCTGTTGTGTTGAACGACGGTAGAGAGGATAGGAAATTCCAGAATCCAAGGGGGATGGAGTTGCACCTTAAGTTGAGGGGAGAAATCGTAGCTAACCAAAACCTAGTTGGCCATACTAAAAAACCAAATCCAAGGGGATGTTCTCGCAACCCAATTCGTACAAGGAACGAACCCTCGAGAGAGAAAAGGAAAACGAAACAAAAGTGGGTTTTTTGCATGAACTAGGCTAAGTAACGTGAACATGGGTATCCTTAGACTAGAAGAACTATTATGATCTTATCCATTCAAAATAGGGAAGGAAGCTAGAGGTCAAAAACTCAGAGGGTGGGAAATTGAAGGATTGGAATAAGAGGAGGGGGGGAGAAAATCCATGGATAATAATGAAAATGTATGACATGACTGACTTTTGTGCTTACTATATGATAGGTCTCGATTTAACATAGGGCAAGACTATGAATCAAAACAAAAAGCAACAGGAAAAGAGAACTAAAGGCCAAGAGGAAAGAAGAATGGCCCCAAGGATAAGTAAGACGACAATAAAGAAAGAATAAGGCACCAGCAGTAAGGGAAAGAAAAAGGGCAGGAAGCCCGATGGAGAGAAAATGAAGAAGATTATAGACTCCTACATGGAAGGCAACCCGAAGGAGGTCAGAGACCAAATTTGGAGTTGGGAGCGAGATTTAAAGAGCAACCTCAAGTGCACAGACTTACCCATGGAAGAATGGAAAGGAATGCTACAAGACCTGGGGACAACAAATGGTAGGTAGTCGCTGTTTGGAAAGACCTTACAACATTACTAGATAATGAAACATGTCATATCTTGGGCTGTGACTCTTCACCATGAACACATGGAAGAAGAAGTCCTAGAAAAATAGGAAAGTAGCAAGGAGAAAGACCCTGTACGGGCATAAATTCTCAAAGACATCGCAACTATACAGATCTAGACCTATAGGAAGAATCTTACACTAGGCATGATTGAGCAGACCCTGACAGAGATCGAATGGAAACTGACACAGGGACGTAAGATTCTAGGCCCTCGGGTAAAGGCATCAGGCCCTAGTGCAAACACCTGAGTTTAGATATCATCCTCTGATGAGGACTAGTTTAGAGTCTGATATTTTGACTTTGAACTTCATTTTAGATGCAGGAAATAAGTAATTATGTTCTAATCTTTAGAGACAATAGTAGAGACAAGCAATCCAGAAGTGGATGGATTCTCATGAACTTATTCAAATTTTGGAATGGTTATAATGTTGACCAATGGTCACCTAGTTTCCTTCAGGTAGGTGACTAACCGGAGGATATGGATGTAAAATGTTTTTCTTGAAATAGTAAATGTAGAGAGCTCTACACTCTTTAGAAAAAAAATATATAGCAGTTACTTATTAATATTTGTTTTTAATAAAGTAATAAAGTAATATCACAATTTAAATATTATTTTTCAAAAACTAGCCATTTAATATAGTTGTTACATATTAATATTTTTAATAAATTAATAAACAAATATCATTATTTAAATATTATTTTTCGAGAACTAGTAATATTTGGTTTTAATAAATTAATTTAAATATTATTTTTTCAAAAACTAGCCGTTTAATATAATCATTGCCGAATAATATTTGTTTTTAATATATTAATAAATGAATATTATAATTTAAATATTATTGTTCAAATATAGTCGTTACTTGAAATTATGTCTCTACATTGCTCTGTATTTAAGCCTTTTCCATGATCTACCTCTTCATCTGGTCTTCATGATGAACCACACTTGTTGGTTTGAAATGCGACGGCCAAAAATTTCTCTTATGCAATTTCTTTTGAAATACTTTGCTTAATTCATTATGGATCACATAAGCTTGAATACAAAAACATTGTAATGATGAACCACACTTGTTGGTTCAAAACACATCGGCCAAAAATTTCTCTTATGTGATTTCTATGGAAAGGCTTTGCTTAATAACATTGTAATTGTGAGATGCACATGGAATGTGGACAGACAAATAAGATAAAGCGTGAATACATTTTCTATTGACAAATGATATACATTTATAATACATGGGAGTGACCATTGGATTCCATATTCCAAGGTTTCTTGGACTTCCTTTGACTATTTATATTCCACACCATAACCCTTAGAGGTTTAGGTCTCCAGCATTCCCCCCCTTAATCTAAGGAGTATGTATGATTCCAAGAAGAGAGTTGTAATACAAAATGTGAAAAAATGCATGGGAGAACTAGGCTAAATGTGCTCTCTCAAATGTTGGTATAAGGGAGGTGGTTTAAGAATGACCACCAACACTTGAACGCTTAGTGCAGTTCCCATAAATCTTCCATGTCTAGCATGAAGCTAAGGTCTTCTGCTAGAGGAAGTGCTTGCGATGTCTTGAAGAGGGAACCTTCAACCTTGAAAGGGAAGTCTCACCTCTCATAAAAAGGGAGAACCTCAACCTAAAAAGGGAGGTCTCAACCTATGATGGTTTAAGGATGACCAACAACTCTGGAATGTTTAATGCAATTCCTAGAACTCTTCCAAAACTAGAAAGAAGCTCAACTCTTCTACTAGAGGAAATGTCCCCAACTGAAGGCATGCTTAGGGGCATATTTGCCTCTAGCTACAACTCTAAATATAGTATGACATGTTGTTGATCAGGCTCACTTGATGTGGCTTTAAAGCTTGTATATGACCATCATTTCCCCCTTTGTCAGATACAAGGTGAGATGATGAAGAAAACTCAACTGCAAGACTGTTCAATACTCTAGAACAAGTTCAAGCATATGACTGAAATATCTTCTTGCCTGTGGATGCCCATTTCCAAGAAGCGATCCATCCAAGATGAATCTTTGTTCTTGTAGGAGGTTTGCTTTTGAAGCATCTGTTTAAAGAATGATTGGTTTTATGACAGTGCTTACATGGATGAAGATAAAACAGTGATCTTTCATATGGCCAACTCGGTCACAATGTTGGCATTTAACAATTTTTTACAGTGAATGTGAAGGAGTAGAATCTGGAACATGTGAAGGTGAAGTCTCATGAAGAAATCCTACACTCTGAAATTTGATGGGCTTTGAGTAATCTAGAATATGAAAGGACATGTCCTTGTCATATCCAAGACTAGTTCTATGCTTGTTGTAAGCTCTTCCCAAGGTCTGATAACTAACTTGGGAAGTGAAAACTAAATTTTTGCATCTGCACATACAACTTCTCCTAAGAGGGGCTCAATGATCTAATAAATTTGCTTCTTATGGGAGTCTGTTTCAATGTTTTAAACATAAAAGGGTTCAGAATGATGACTTCACTGCTGTAATTCTTCTTGCTACAGTTGAGATTCAAGCTACAAAAAATCAATTTGTTCTTCTACATTTTGCAGAGAGTTTTGAATATTTGTGGGAGTGTCTTTGCTGGCTTTAAGTGTGCTTTCAATAGTATACATTATTAGAGTTCTCAATAACTCTAATAAAGTGGTAATTTTAGCCATTTTATCAACAACTCAAACTCAAAAAAAAAGGAGATTCAAGAAACTTGGATGCTTGAGCTTGATATATTGCCTCACAATAATGACCAAGTTCATTCAACATAGATGTTTAATGTAGAAAATAAGCCAAACACACAGTTTCTAAAATTGATTCAATGGCTTCTTGATCCGAAATTGAAAAAGGTATTACATAAAATGTGTGAAGTTGCCTATGTTACTTAGTGCAATGGATCGATAAAATTGTGAATAACATAGACACTTAAACAACTATAAAAACAAAATCAAACACATGAACAAAAGCAAAATTGATAATTGAGTTCACCAGACTTGCTGGCTACGTACCCTAGTCCTAGCTTCCAGTGCTGACCTCTTTATTATGTCTTCAAATGGTTATTACAGGTGTGAGCTCAAAAACAGAGTCTCAACATAGAAATGGAACTCACCTCTATGTTCTGCTCGAAACTTTGAGTCGAAATGAGCATACACACAATCATGCTGGTCACCCTGACCTCCAGACCCCTAGAACGGTTCACAATACACTCCTGTGTCAACTTTTGTGTGTTATGGTGTTTATATAACACATGTTGGTTACAAATTTCAATAAATGTCGAACAAATACGCTTATAATAGAAACAAGCTATAATCAAAAGGAATGGTGGGCACGGGTGGACCTCGACTGTCCAACATTTCCCCGACACTGATCTCAAGAACAAACCATCTAACGACTGTCGTGTCACAATCTTCAACTGATCCAAACAACCTGCACCATTGATCTGTCCTCTGCCAGCCGATGGTTGTCACGCGGTTTTGCGCTCCAACTAGCACGTTCACTATTTCTCTAAAGGCATGCAATAAAGTGGATTTGGGGAGGCTATGTGTCAAGCGCTGAGTGGAATTGCGTGCTCCCAGTATAAAACCACTTCCTTCCTTGAGGGAATGCAATAAACCATTTACCACCCTCTTGTAGGAAATCAAAGAGTTTAGCTCCTTTTTCATAGTTTTATCGTGTCTGTTTCCCGGATAACTTGCCTGCATGTTTTGACGTGATATGCATCAATCTCCTTTGATCACACGATCTTCGCTCTTGACTATTGTTCCTCATTTCTTGAGGTCTAAATTAATCTCCGATTGTCACATGATCTTCTGCACTGACATCATCAAGTACCTGCAACTCTTTCATGGGTGGCCACATGTCCTGCTAATGTAGGCTTTCAATCTTTGACCTGAATATTTGATTAACTCTAATTTCCTTGTTTGAACTCTCATTTACATGTTGTTTTCACTGTTGGCTTCATATTAACGAGCACTTCAACATTTTTCCAATTTCACCTGTATTTGAAGACTTTTGATCTAGAGGCTATGTTGAATCCATTTTGGATCACTCCTCCCCACTGGAAGCTTTTGCTCCACCAACAGTTGGTTTTAGCTATCAAGTAAGTGAGGATAAATTTCCTTCACTTTTCTAATCTCTATCCATCATTCTTTACTTGGACTTGTACCTTTGAGTCTAGCTCGTAGGTACTCAACATTCCTTTGTCGCAAAGTTCTTATCCTCCAGTTAAGAACTGTGTCCTCCTGTAACTCATTGAGATACTCGGGCAACATATCCTCAATGGAAGGTAGCTCACCTTGCTCTTCGAGATCTTCAATCAATGAAGGTTCATACAACCTCAAGTTTTCAACATTAACGACTAAATAGATTTGCATATAAGCTGGTAGATCAAGGTGGAGAGCATTTTCACCAATTTTATCAAGTATTTTGAAAGGACCATATCTAATTGGTTTCAAATTTTTACCTTCCCCTTGCAGTCTTTCTTTGTTGATGTACAACCATACTTCGTCACCAACTTGAAAACTATTCTCAACTCAATGTTTGTCATGTCATGCCTTATAATTTACTTGGCTTCTTTCCAGCTATTCCTGTATTTCATGGTGAATTTCCTAGATTTGTTCAATGAACTTGGTTGCTTTGTCCACATCACTGTGTCCATCAACTACTATGTATTTACCAAAGACAAAATCCAAGGGAGAATTTGGTATAAAACCAAAACAAGTCTCAAAAGGAAATCTCTGAGTAGAAGAATGTTTGGCACAGTTGTAAGTATGCTGCACATAACACAAATGCTCATCCTAATGTTTGGGATGCTTGCTGCATATTCTCGAAGCAACTGTATCACTCTCCTGTTGACCACTTCTATTTGACCATATGTTTGTGGATGAAATATTGTGCCCTTCTTTAACCATGTGTCCATTAACTCCCATAGACTTGACCAAAATTTCCCAGCAAATTAAGAATCTTGATTAGATACAATAGAAGTGGGTAACCCAAAATGAACCCATACATTTTGAAAGAACAACTTTGTAGTTTGTTCATATGTGACCTATTTATTACATGGTATCAAAATACACATTTTACTGAACCTATCCACAATTACATACAAATAATCATGATGTTTTCTAGTCGTTGGGAATCCCCCAACAAAATCCATGGAAACACTTTCCCAAGGATGAGAAGGAATTGGAAGGGGAGTATACAAGCCTAATTTTCTATTACTTGGCTTTCTTGTAGCACACATAGTACTTCCTTTGATATATCTAGAAATTGTTTCATGCATTCATGGCCAATAACACAACCTTTGCAATTGCGAAACTGTTTTACTTAAACCAAAGTGGCCTAATATGAGAGAAGTATGTGCTTCTTGAATTATGTTAACTCTTTTAGTTTGTGGAATGCATAACTTTCCCAAATGATATAAGAGTTTTTCCTTAATGTAGTAATCCAATTCTTCTACCTACTTGCCATGACTTAAAGTTGCATATACACCCTTAAAATATGTATCTTCAGCATATTGGTCAAAGTAACTTTCATGAATTACTGAATTATTCTTAAGTATAGTGGATGCATTTATGATTGGTCTTGATAACATGTCTGCAACCTTATTATGTACGCCCTTCTTATATTTGATAACAAGATTAAATTGTTGTAGAAAACCTATCAACCTGTAATGTCTTGATTGTTGTAATTTAGTTTGCGAGTGTAAATATTGAAGTGGTTGATGATCTATGTGCATGATTGTTTCTTTACCCATTATATAATGTTCCTGCTTTTTAACACTCTGTACTAATGCATACAATTCTTTATCATATGTATGATATTTAACTACTGCAGATGTAAATGTGTCAAAATGAAAGCATATAAGCTTTTTGTGCTACATCAACCTGCCCCCATGGCATAGTCACTTGCATCTGTCTCGATCTCAAATGGATGTTGAAGATTTGGAAATGCTAATACTGGCGCTATACTGATCCTTTTTTTCAAGGTGTCGAAGGCTTTCTACTGTTTGCCTCCCCAGTGAAACACCTGTTTCACACTTGTCAAAGCATGTAAAGGAGTTGCAATCAATTAAAAGTTAACAATAAACTTTCTCCAATATTGCGCTGCCCCTAAGAAACTTCTAACTTTTGTAGCAGATTTGGGTTTAGGCCAATTCACAATGACTTCAACCTCAGAGGGATATATCTTCAATTCACCACCCCCTACAATATAACCCAAATAAATCAAAGATGTCCTGCCAAATTCACATTTTGACAGTTTCACATAGAGATTTTCTCTTTTTAAAGCATCTAAAACCTACTTTACATGATTTACATGTTCATCCCAAGTCTTACTAAAAACAAGAATATCATCTAAATAGACTACTACAAAAGCATTAATAAATGGTCTAAATACATCATTCATGACTCGCATAAATGTAGCAGGAGCATTAGTTAAGCAGAAAAGGCATAACCAACAATTCGTAAAGTCCTCGCTTTGTCTTGAAAGCAATTTTCCATACATCCTGTTCTACAACTGATGAGCCTCATAAATGGGTAATTATATGGGCTCATTTTACCTCCTAACCTAGTAAAACCAACGATTCTCTTAGCTTATTACATGATTTTCTGATTATATTTATGCTTATAGAGTGAGTTGAGTTAGTTATTATGCCATGTGGTCTAACATGTATTTAATGCAAATTATTGATGAGTTTCGAGGTTAAAGTCAAGGATCCAATGGAAAAATGGCATCAATAACTCAAAGTGGAAAAAGGAGAGGACTTATAGGAGGGAACCCCCCTCATTTATTACTCCTCACTTTGAATTCCCCTTCATTCAGCTCAGCGTACAAGCAGCTGAATCATGCACTAGAAGGCAGCCGAGCAAGTGGAGAATGATTGATGATTATCTCGTGTTTTGGGAGCCAAGCCTCCCTGATTTTAAGGAAGTTGTTGGTAGCTTCATTTGTATAAGTAGAGAGGCCTAGGGCCACATTTTTGTTGGATTTTTGCTTATGTAAACTCTGCTCCAACTTGGAGCTTAAAAGTTCGTGACAGTTTCATGTAATCTTGTTATTTTTTTGACAATAAATATGGACTCCTTTTTGAGCTAGCACTGAGTTACCTCAGAGGGCTGAAATCTTGGGTTAGGGCCCAATCCAAGTAGCCAAGCTCCTCTTTACTTGTATTTGCATGTTTTATTTCAGTTTGTATATTAGGTTGCTATTAGTTGTATTTCTTTTATGGTTAAGAATAGGTTGCTTTTGATGATTCAGTAGTTTGCTTCCATTTGTGCTTTCTATAGCAGGTTAAGTAGTGATAAAGAGAAGATTCAAAAGGCTAGCAGTAATGCCTTGGTCTCTCTTCCTCCCTTTGGGACCATGATTTGAGGCAAAGACCCTCTTGCTGCCCCAAAAACACAAACTTTCCTCATTCATAGGACTTCTAGTGTTTGCAGCTTTTTAGTAGGTTAATTGTCTAGATTTTCTTTGCTTCAGATCTTCTTCATCATGCTCACTTATTTATTTGCAATAGTATTCTTTCATTCTCTCCTTTCTTGCAACATTTCTCAACATTTCCTTTCATAGATCATAGTTTAGACAATTTTTATGCAAAACTCTATTTTTCTAGATGCATTCATTTCATTGCTTGTTTGATCTTATTGGTTGACTGTCAGTTCCTTTGCAGTAGATCTCTTCTAGTAGTAGGCCAGCTTATCATCCATACCATCCCCCATCTGATCCATGCCCTACAGGTCGTCGAAACCTCACCTCAATTCTTCCTTAGTTTCCTGCATTTTCCATAGAGCTTTTTCCTCTCTCTTGGTGATTCTTGGTAGACCCTAGGCAGCCTAACACCTCATTCCAACCTTATTCCACCTTTTCCACCCACTCTTACACCCCCAAAATAGTTAAAACTGCTCTCGGCCTCATTCTATAGGCCTCTTGTAGTTGCCTTGTTTTCCTCATGTAGATTTCTTGTGTCCTCCTACAAATTTTCCTGTAGGCTTTCTTTTGAAGGCCGAGTGTGGGAAAACCCTTTAGAAGGCCACCTGAGACCTCCTAGGACTCATCCACACCATCCTACATCCTCTCAAATCCCAAAACCACCCTCCAACACTACCTATTTGCTGCCACATTCACACACAATAAATTATATGCATGTCAAATTCACATAAAAATACATAAAAATCCAAAAGATGTTTTTTCTTATTTACCGCCAGAAATAAATTAGGTAGATGTTGTTTACTTCCTTGAGTAGGTAATGGCATTCTTTTCATGGTTCTCATAGTGCTTTCTACAAAAGTACGATTAGTTGGTTAATTAGGGTTTACTAGGTTTACTTTACATTTCAGTCTTTCTCCTTTCTGCAGTTAGAGTAGTATTTGTAGAGTAATCTTTCTCGCCTTTCATCACATATAGAGCTTCTTCTAGAGTCCATAGAAGTTGGCTTGAGCTCCTACTGATCTCACGCCGGCTGAGCAAGTGACAACCTGCAGTATGAACTAGTCCTTGTGCATACAACACCAACGCTTCCAAGTTTGTTACGAACTACCAGGTTGATAAGAGTAAAGTAGGCAGCCCAGGAGTTGCAGCATTATTGCTGCAATATTTGTGCTCACCACTTTTTGGCATCGTTGTCGGGGAAGTGTCAGAGTATTATGTGGTTACTTCTTTCTTCTATTTTCTATTGCAACATTCTGCTAATAGTTTATTTAAGCAAAAGTAGACTAGTCCTTTCTTTAACTTTAGTTCTGCATTTCCTTGCTTTCCTTTTCAATTCTACAAATTTCATTTAAGAAAGAGTAGACTAGTCATTTCTTTTCCTTCAAGTTCTACATTTCCTTGCTTTCCTCTTCAATTTTGCAAATTTCATTTCAGCAAGTTCATTTTAGTTAGTTGCAATTTTTTTTGTTCAATCAATTTTAGTTTTGCAGGTACTATCAATGTGGGGAAAAAAGAAACAAAAACCAACCAAAAATATTTCCTTTCATGCCTCGTAGGAATAGAGATAAACCAGGAAATTTTTTTCCCAACACCCCCATTGCTTCTCATAGCCAGCCTTCTCTCTTCTCCGGCGGCTACGATCAAGAAGAACCCTTAGGTGAACAATAAGACATATTTGGAGAACCTATAGGGGAAGAAGAAGAAGAAAACATTCCTTTGGAGCCAATGGCTGAAAATAGAAATGCTAGGGGGAATGGAGATAGAATAGAGGGTACCTTTCCCATTCAGGAGACTAATGGGGACAGCAAGATGAAGAATATAAGCCCTTTCACCCTACCTCATTTCGATGGTCTGACCACAGAAGATCCTGACACCTTTTTGTTCGATTTTGTTGTTATCTGTCGAACCTATGACTATGTAGAAGATGAGCAAAAGTTGAAAATGTTCCCTTCTACTCTCAAGGATGCAACACTGCACTTGTTCATGGGATTACCTAGCAATAGCATCACAACTTGGGCTCAGATGTAGCAAGCCTTGAACAACAAGTATCGAGACTATTGTAGTTTAAAAGATACTAAAGAAGAAATTTTCCGAATTACCATAGGAAGTGATGAGTCCCTGGAAGACAATGAAGAGAGGTTCCAACTCAGTTACAAAAGGGCTAGGTGTACACTTGACCTTGAGTCTCTGAAGTTGGTCTTGCTTAGGGGAATTCGGGAAGATCTTTTAGACACCCTCCATCTACTGGCCGGGGCAGACATCTACCAACTATCCTATGAGGACATAAAGACTATTTTTAGAAATCATTATGGAGCAGTCAAAAAGAAAGGTAGGGGGAGTCAACCCATAGCCAGTACCTCTTCCTCTAACTCATCCATTAAAGGAGAAATTGGAAACATGATAGAATACTTCAAGAGTGAGATGCTGCAGACTCTTTCCATGTAAATGGATACCTTACATATCAAAAGGAAACAAGAGGAAGCAGAGAGGGCTTTGGCCATTTTTTTCCCTAGATGCACCAGGAGGCATCCTATGAATGAATGCCAATTGAACTCTATAGAGGTTTGTTTATTCTGTGAAGAAAATCATTCTACAGATAAGTGCCCTTCTTTACCCAGACTTAAAGCTGTATATCAAGTGGCTGAGGGAGTCATTGAAAAGCTCTATTACAGAAACCAAAGGAGACCGCATGGACCTAGACCATACTAGCAGGGGATGCAAGGGACATCTCAGGTACACTACAACCCCAACCAAGTGACTTCCATATCTTCTTGGGGCCCCCATGCTCATCCTTCCTCGTCCACACCTCCTCCTTGTTCCTTCACATCTCAATATCATGCCCAACTAGCTCCTCATTCATTTCAATCCTATGCTGATTGACAACCTTAGTGGAATGCATCTCATCAGGGGTGGAGGCCCCAATACAACTCTATTCCCGCTCTTTTGCCTCCACCACCTGCCCACCACAACCGTTACCTTCTGCTCCACCAAAGCAACCCCAAATGCCTACCCAACCAAATCCAAACTGGAACAACAGACACGCTCAAGTGTATAGTGGGGAACCATCATGCCCAACCTATGCTGTGGAGATTCAAGAAATTAACTTACGACCTGGGAAATTTCTCCGCGATAACCAGCCTCCACCTAGGGAGGTTGAGGAAGATAAAGAGGAAAGTGAACCCAAAGCAAATCCACCCTTTCCTGAGAGACTATCCATGACGGTCCAGCCTACCCCAGAAAAAACGGAACTCCTGGGAGAATTGAAACATTTATGTGTGAAGATACCACTTCTCCAAGCCATAAAAGATGTGCCTATATACAATAGGTTGATCAAAGAGAAGTGCTTTAGGCATCCAGAAAGGCGCAAGAGCAGTGCCCCAACCATCAATGTCATAGGGCAACTGTCCGACCTGATGTTAGGGCAAGTAATCTATCCAAAATATGTGGACCCTAGAAGCCCAGTAGTTGATGTCCACATCAATGGCACCATGATCCCACATACCTTGATTGATTTGGGAGCTACCATTAATGTGATGAAAAAGGACACAATGCTCAAACTTAACCTCCAGGGCTTCTTGAGGAAGACCATGACCGTGCTACAGCTAGCAGACCGCTCCATCGTGACCCCTGAGGGGATTGTAGAGGATGTGATGGTATTCATTGTTTCTTGGGAGTGCCCCTCTGATTCCTTAGTTCTCCAGCCAAAGGCAAAGCTTACTGGGTATCCTCTCATTCTAGGAAGACCATGGTTGGCTACTGTTGATGCCTACATCAGTTGTCGAGCTGGGAACATGACCATAAAGAATGTGCACATGTCCAAGTAGTTAATCCTATATCTTCCTACCCAACCCTTGCTAGAACATGATCTACCTCTCTGGTTGGAGGAAGAAGATGAGGATGAAGTCTATTCTGCATTACTTTTTGCATTAGAAATCGCCATGGGGGGAAATAGCAAGATGAGGATGATATGATTGAAAATATGATTCAGAATCCACCTCCCAGTGTATCACCATTAGAGGACATAGTAAGAGAAACCCAAAAAAACCCCTTAACTGATCTCTGTGTGGCCGACTCGACTTCTCTTTGTGTTAAGAATATAGAGTTCGACCCAGAAAGAATCTTGAAAATTAATCCATCCCTATCCATTTCCCAGGAAAAGGAACTGTGTAGCCTACTGAGAAAACAACTAGATGCCTTTTCCTGGAGTTATAAGGATATGAAGGGAGTTCAATATGTGCTCATCATATATATATCAAGGAGGATTGCAAGCCAGTCAGCCCGCCACAAAGGAGGATGAATCCAACACTTAGAGATATTGTTAAGGAAGAACTGTAGAAATTGTTTGATGCAGGATTCATCTATCCCATCTCTGACAGTGAATGAATCTCTCCTTTGGTGCTAGTGCCAAAGAAAAATGGTAAGTGGAGAATCTGTTTCGACTATCAGGAATCGAACAAAGCCACTAAAAAGGACCATTTTCCTTTACCTTCCATAGATCAAGTGTTAGACGGTCTAGTAGGGAAAAAGTTTCTCTTTCCTAGATGGGTTTAGCGGGTATAATTAGATTCAAACGAGCCCAGAAGACCAAGATAAGACCATTTTCACTTGTCCCTAGGGTACCTTTTCATACTGGGTCCTTCCTTTTGGTTTTTGCAATGCTCTATCCACTTTCCAAAGAGCGGTATTGAGTATATTTTCTGAATTAGTTCATGATGCAGTAGAGATATACATGGATGACTTTACTCCTTATGGCTCTAACTTTCAGGAAGCTTTATCTAACCTTGGAAAAGTTCTAGACAAGTGTATTGAGATGAACCTATCCCTCAGTCCAGAAAAATGTGAATTTTTTATGACTGAAGGGACAATGTTAGGCCATGCAATATCTTAGTA
The DNA here is from genome assembly GCA_000404065.3 of Pinus taeda. NCBI lineage: Eukaryota > Viridiplantae > Streptophyta > Pinopsida > Pinales > Pinaceae > Pinus > Pinus taeda. Next base: position 71,512 of record APFE030635019.1, on the reverse strand, counting down.
GGAACTGCAGGTGGACCCCAACAAAATTGCCAACATCCAAAGGGTCCCACCTCCTCAAAAGGTGAGAGATGTCAGAAGATTCCTCGGCTTAGCTGGGTATTATAGGAGATTCATTAAAGATTTTAGCAAGCTAGCCTCTCCTTTTTTTGGCCTCTTAAGTAAAGATGTTGAGTCCATATGGTCGGAAAACCATCAAGAAGCATTAGATACCTTGAAGATCGTGATTGCCCTAATTCTGAGATGCCCAAACTGGGCCCTCCCTTTCCACATTCATGTAGATGCCTCGAACAAAGCAATAGGAGTAGCCTTAGGAAAAATTGACGAAAAGTTAGCTTATGCCATACACTTTATAAGCAAAAACTTGTCAAAGGAAGAGTTAAACTATACAATGACTGAGAATGAACTCCTAGTTGTTGTGCATTCCTTAAACAAATTTAGTCAATATATCATAGGAAATCAAACCTTTGTACACACTGATCATGCTGCAGTTAAATATTTAATGAAGAAACTAGATGTAAATTCTCGCATTATTAGATGGTTGCTTTTACTGCAATAGTTTGATTTGACCATTATTAATAAGCCTGGTAAAGAAAATGTTGTTGCTGACTTTTTGTCTAGAGTAAATTTGCCTGCAAGTGAAGAAGGAATGGTGGATGACCAAATGCCAGATGAACATATATTTGCTATCTCAGTCCTCTCTCCATGGTTTTTTGATATAGCAAACTACTTGGTTTCAACACAGTTCCCACGACACTTGTCCTCAAAAGAGAAGAGAAAGATAGTAAGGAAAAGTGCTCCTTTCACCTGGATTGGGGGCAATCTCTTAAAACGTGGCCCAGATCAGATCTTGAGAAGATGTGTCACGGAGGAGGAAGACTTTGACATCCTCCTGACCTATCATGATGGGCCTTATGGAGATCATTTTGCAGCAAAAAGAACTGCCTTCAAGATATTGCAAGTACGCTACTACTGGCCCACTCTTCATCAGGATGTGAGGAGATATACTAACTAGTGTGATTGGTGTCAGAGGATGGGGAAACCTACTCCAAAGGATGAGATGCCCAATCAACCTCAAGTGACCTTTGAGCCATTTGAGAAGTGGGGTGTCAAATTTGTGAGTCCTATCAGCCCTCCTTCAAAGTAGAAACAATACATCATTGTGTGCACTGATTACCTGACAAAGCGGGTAGAGACAAAAGCAATCAAAGTAGCGACAGAGGAAAAAGTAGTTGAGTTTTTGAGAGAAAACATATTCTACAAGTTTTGGTATCCAAGAGAGTTGGTCATAGGTCAAGCAGTCAGTTTACTTCCAATTTGATTAAAGACCTACTCACACATCATAGAATCAAGCGCGGGACTTTCACCCCTTACCATCCACAAGCCAATGGGCAAGTGGAGGTCACTAGCAGAGCATTGGAAGGGATCCTAACTAAGGCAGTGAGAAGCAACAGAAAAGACTGGGAAAACATATTAGTTGAGGCCACTTGGGCCTACAACACAACATGGAAGACCACCACAGGGTTCACACCCTATGAGTTGGTCTATGGGAAGAAGGATTTTCTGTTAATAGAATTTGAATTCAACACCCTAAGGATGGTAGCTCAGACGGACCTAGACCTCAGCTATGCAGAGAAAGAAAGATTACTTCAGCTCAATGGATTGGATGAACACAGATTGCAGGCCCTTCTCCATACAGAGGTAGTTTAGCTTTAGAGAAAGATATGGCATGACAAAAATATCAAGGAGAAGCAATTCCAAGAGGGAGATTGGGCACTACTCT
>APFE030635019.1:0-66574 GCA_000404065.3 Pinus taeda | reverse complement strand
CCCCTGCAAAAACTGTGCTCAATCCCCGCACCCTGAATTGTACTCCCTCCAATTGCCACCAAAAAACCCAAAAATCTTTAAATCAACCCCCCTTATCAATTTACTAGCCTAAAATCTTTAATCCTAATTGGTCAGCTTATAATATTGAAAGATCTACCGAATCTGACCCGAGAGAGCCTTCTCATACCTCGTAGGGCTAGCTACGAGGTGAAATGGTTTGATGTAGCCTTGAGAGTTTGTCTATCTCAGCCTAGGTGAATTCCAAGCGCTAACACTGCCTTCTCCACACTTTTCTCCATCATTTTTCACATTTCTTTCACCCCACTGTGCTCCTTTTTCAAAAACTATGTTTTCTACAGGAGGTTTTGTGTTTTCTACAGGAGGCTCTGTGTTTTCTACAAGAGGCTCCTGTAGGAATTGCAGAGAGCCATAAATGAATATAAAAGGAAGTTTCAGGGATAGGGAAGCTTCATGAAGAACCTATAAACCCTCCTACAATATTTAAACCTTGTTTCCATCATTTCCAAACCTGCATCACACCCCAAGAATCATTCTTCTTCCTGTCCTTGAAAAACACAAAAAAAAAAATAGTTTTTCAGGAAAAGAAGAAAAATCAAAAAATAAGAGAGGAAGCAGCACCATCCACCTCACCTGAAGCGTACCTACTACCTCTCCATCTCTATCTACACCTCTAGAATCGTCCTCAAAGCTCCAAGCATAGAAAAAGGCTGAAGTTTCAAGGGGAGAAATAGTTACAGGAGCTCCTGTAGGAATTCCTTTAGCAACTGATCCCATCAAAGCCTAGAACCAATAGCAGGAGAACGCACACATGAAGGTTGAGAAGGAACGTGAAGCTTAGACCCAGCCAGAGAAGAACCTACACAAGACACAACCACACATGAGCAAGCAGACAACATGCATCAAAAGAAATAAAGCCATGCAACAGAGAAAGAGCCACAATACCTCACAACAAATGCATTCGGATCAAAACTAAGTAACTAACCCGCTCCTCTCTTTTCATTTGTGTAATTAGAAGTCATACAAAAGTAACGAGATAGTCGAGGTTGAATGACGGAAAGGTTAACAGTTAACTTGGCTACCTTCATCTAGTTGACTCCACTCATTCGAGATGTCACCCACACGTGCGCACAGTCAACTCAAGAAAGATGTCAAGGACAGGTCATTAGGGAAGTGTGAAATCCGATGCAATCATGAGGGATGATTACGAGGAGGGGCCATGATGACAATGCAGGTGGGGAACAATGGTCTTAATATGGCCAATGTATACTTTGCCAGCTCACCCCCTATCACCAGAAATATCCATAAAGCGTAATAAGTAGTCCTCCCGTATAATTCTCCCCACCTTTTCCTTCATTCTCTCCTTGTAACTCAGATACGGCAGTCTCCTTCTACCCTCACATCCTCATAACCATCGTCCTACATCAATCTTAACCAAATTCATGCTCTCGACATTTTCTACAGGAGCACCTACAGGTTCTATAGGAGCACCTACAAGAATTCTATAGCAGGGACAACAGGCTTCTATAGGAGGGGAAGTGAGTTGTTTTGAAGGGAGAAAGCATGAGTTTAAGCATGATTTTTGGTTTGAGAAGGTAGGTTTCATGAATTCCCCCTATTGAATATCAACATATGCAAGAAGTGGTTTCAATTTGAGGAGGAAATAAAGTCTTTAGGAGAGGAGAAAATACATAAAAAGAAATCTGCTTATTTAAAAAAATACAGTCTCCTCTATTTCGTTGTTTTTCTCAAAAATTGTTGTCTCCATCTCCACATTTGGTTTCCCAAAAAACTATAAAAAAAATGATAGGAGGTTTTATGGGAAAGGAGCCCACTAACTCCACAAGGCTCCATGCACATCCCCAAGTAGTGGACATATTCACAAGACCAAATTGGATGAACTTTTTTGAGAAATTATGAGCGTTTGATGAGGAGATTTCCCAAGAATTTTCCCACTCTTTGGTCCCTCACACAAGAACACATGCCACTATTACCTTTAGAGGTCTTTCCATGGAGATAACTCCTGAATTTATCAGTAGGGTCACTACCCTTCCTCTAGGGCTGCCTTGGAGTAAGGATGAGAAACCAATTGGCCAAGCTACCAAGAAAAACTTTTTCCAAAACAATGAAATCCCTGTAGAGGATAAAAATGGCATTAGAAGGGCTAGCATACCATACCGTTGGGATGAAGTTATCTATCAAATAATTAAATACATTTTCTATGAGGGGAGGTACACCATTGTCTATGGTTATCACTTAAGAATCCTCCATGAATTAAGGTATGGCATGGACACTCTAGTACCTTAGAAGCTTAGCATCCCCTACTTCTTCCTATAGTCCCTCATTGACTCCAGCACTAAGGTTCAACCAAGGAATTTAGAGCAGCTAGCTCACCATGGGTTAATCAAAATCTTAGTGGAAGAAGCCCTCCATACATTTACACTCCCTATAGCATGGGAAGTCTTCCGAAACATGACAACTGAGGATGACATAAAGGCCCTAACCTATGATGTCAGTCCTACTGGCAGTGAGGAGGAAGAGCAACAAGGGGGAGAAGGTGAAGCCACTGGTGACTTAGTAGAACAAGGAAGGAAGGAAGGAGGAACTGAAATTGAGGAGGAGAAAGCTAAAGAAACAGAGCAGGAAGAAATAGAGTAAAAAGAGACAGAAGGAGGAGAAAAAGAGGCAAAAAAAGTAGAAAAAGGAGAAGGGTCCCTTGAGACTCTGGAAAAGGGAGGTAGTAGCTACCCTCACTACCCTCAGTACACCAATCAATCCAAAGCAAAAGAGGAAAAGGTAGGCCTCCATGTATTTCAAGGCTAGGAAGAGCACAAGAATCAAAACAGGCAAATCTCAGCCTTCTTAAAAAATTCCAATTACAATTGAAGATTCACCCTTTGCCAAAGGTAAAGAATCCCCTTCCAAGGCACCTATCACATATGAAAGGGGGACTCCTAGATCTTCCACATGGAAAGAAAAGGTAGAACTATAGGACCCAAAAATAGTCCTACAGGAGGCTCAGACAGTTCTACCAGAGACACTGTCAAAACTACAAGAGACCCAAAATATTGAGAAAAGGATGGAAGGACAGCCACAGGTAAAGGAGGAAGCAACAGAGCTACAAGAACCTGATCCTCAACCTAGTCTTGCCTCCTATTACAACCTACTTGAGGGAGGAAGGATAATCCCACAAAAATTTGAAATTCCACTATTCTTTGAATTAGAGAAAGAAATAATAAGAACACATAGGTGGATGCAAATAGCCAAATCCAAAGGAGTTGAGGATATTGGCCATATGGAAAACAAACTTAGAGAAATGGGCAGAGAGTTGAGTGCTCTCAAAGATAGGGAAGCAATTAGAAGAAGCCACCTTGAAACTGAAAATGAATTGTTAAGGAGGCAACTGCAAAAGTAAGAGACTCAGCTGGCATGCATGGTCAACTTATCCATGGAGGCATTGCAATGTAGAACACCAGCAAAATTCTATGGCCTATATCTCAAGGACCAATGGTTACAATTCCAGATAAAGACTCTGGCACAACGAGGCACAATGCCTTTCCAAGATTACAGGTAGTTTATGGATCTGTGAGGCCAAAACATATCAGAGGATAAGGCAAAGATGGTAGAATTCTACCTACATAACATGGCCCTTACAGATATGAATATGTGGGACCCCAATGCCAGGCTAGGGGACCTCCAACTAATGGACATGGCCTCATGGATGAACCATGAAGAGTTGAGGGGAGTAGAAATAAAAAATATTAATGATAAAAGAGAAGAATGAGCCATTAATGATAAGAGCTGAGCCATCAGATCCCATGGCACTCATCAGCACACACAACCTGCTTTCCAATAATCCTTAGATTGTCCCTAAATATCTCACCAATCAGGCACAAACCATTGCACATTTTGAGGATATGCAAAGGCTACTTGGGCATGACTGTGTGCATGCATGCATGATGAGATGGAACACCTTACCACACAATTTGCAGATCAGGGAATATCATTCCCCCATGAGGCTGAAGGAGGCATTGAAAAGAGTGCTAATGTACAAACACTCCATGCAGAGGCTGAAGGTCAACTAGATTGGCCTCAAACTGAGTCCCCCACTACTATTAGGCATGCTAGAAGGTAGAAGGGAAGAAGAAGAGGAAGAGAAGGGAAGGAGATAGATAGGAAGGTAGGATTCTATGGAAAAGAGGAATAGAGCACATCAGAAGTGTGCGATGCTAGGGAGGCCACCAAGGCCATAAAAGATGAGGAGATTGACTAAGTTGCTCAGAGGATGAGCAACAATTTCAGTACGGGGGTGATGATGAGCCTCATAAATGGGTAATTATATGGGCTCATTTTATCTCCTAACCTAGTCAAAACAACCATTCTCTTAGCTGATTACGTGATTTTTCTGATTACATTTATGCTTATAGAGCGAGATGAGTTAGTTATTGTGACATGTGGTCTAACATGTATTTAATGCAAATTATTGATGAGCTTCGAGGTCAATGTCAAGGATCCAATGGACAAATGGCAACAATAACTCAAAGTGGACAAAGGAAAGGACTTATAGGAGTGAACCCCACTCATTTATTACTCCTCACTTTCAATTCCCCTTCATTCAGCTCGGAGTACAAGCAGCCGAATCATGCACTAGAGGCAGCCGAGCAAGTGGAGGATGATTGATGATTATCTCCAGTTTTGGAAGCCAAGCCTCCCTGATTTTAAGGAAGTTGTTGGTAGCTTTATTTTCATAAGTGGATAGGCTTAGGGCCTCACTAAGCTCAGATTTTTGTTGGATATTTTCTTATATAAACTCCGCTCCAACTTCGAGCTTATTATTTTGTGACAGTTTCATGTAATCTTGTTATTATTTTGATAATAAAGATGGAAGCCTTTTTGAGCTAGCACTGAGTTACCTCAGAGGGCTGAAGCTCTTGGGTTAGTGCCCAATCCAAGAATCCAAGATCCACTTTACTTTTATTTTTTATGTTTTATTTCAGTTTGTAGATTAGGTTGATGTTAGATGTATTTCTTTTATGGTTAAGAATAGGTTGTTTTTGATGATTCAATACTTTTCTTCCATTTTTGCTTTCTATAGCAGGTTAAGCAGTGAAAAAGAGAAAATTCAAAAGGCTAGCAACAGTGCCTTGGCCTCTCTTCCTCCGTTTGGGACCATGATTTGAGGCAAAGACCCTCTTGCTACCCCAAAAACACAAATTTTCCTCATTCATAAGACTTCTAGTGTTTTCAGATTTTTAGTAGGTTAATAGTCCAGCTTTGCTTTGCTTCAGATCTTCTTCATCATGCTCACTTATTTATTTGTAATAGTCTTCTTTCATGATTTCCTTTCTTGCAACATTTCTCAGCATTTCCTTTCATATATCATAGTTTAAGACCATTTTTATGCAAAACTCTGCTTTTCTAGATGCCCTCATTTCATTGCTTATTTGATATTATTGGTTGAATGCTAGTTCCTTTGTAGCAGATCTCTTCTAGTAGCAGACCAACTTATCATCCATCCCATCCTCCATCTGATCCATGCCTTACAGGTCACCCAAACCTCACCTCAATTTTGCCTTAGTTTCCTACATTTTCCATGTAACTTCTTCCTCTCCCCTGGTGATTCTTGGTAGACCTTAGGTGCCCTAACACCTCATTCCAACCTTCATCCACCTTTTCCAGGCCTCCTATAGTTGCCCTGTTTTCCTCCTGTAGATTCCCTGTGTCCTCCTGTAGATTTTCCTGTAGGATTTATTTTGAAGGCCAAGTGTGGGAAAAGCCTCTAGAAGGCCAGCTGAGACCTCCTAGGACCCATCCCAACCATCCTACATCCTCTCAAGTCCCAAAACCACCCTCCAACGCCACCTATTCGCTGCCACATTCACACACAATAAATTAAATGTATGTCAAATTCACATAAAAATACATAAAAATCCAAAAAGATGTTTTTTTCTTATTCACTTCCAGAAATAGCTTAGGTATATTTTATTTACTTCCTTGAGTAGGTAATGGCATTCCTTTCATGGTTCTCATAGTGCTTTTTGCAAAAGTATGATTAGTTGGTTAATTAGGGTTTACTAGGTTTACTTTACAGTTCAGTCTTTCTCCTTTCTACAGTTAGAGTAGCATCTATAAAGTAATATTTCTCTCCTTTCATTACATATACAACTTCTTCTGGAATCCATAGAAGTTGGCTTGAGCTCCTAGTGATCTTGCGTCGGCTGACCAAGTGACAACCTGCAGTAAGAACTAGTACTTGTGCATACACCACTGACACTTCCAAGTTTGTTATGAACTACGGGGTTGATAAGAGTAAAGTAGGTAGCCCAGGAGTTGAGAAAATTTGATCTAATGGTAGCCGCTTCACAAGTCTAATTTAGAAAAGTAAATTGCATATTTTAATTGATCTAATAAATCATCAATATGAGGAAGAGGATAACGATTCTTGATCATAGTTTTATTTAGTGCTCTAAAATCAATGCACAATCTCCATGAATCATATTTCTTTCGCACCAATACAATTGGTGATCCACAAGGTGATGTGCTTGGTCATATAAACCCTTTATCGAGCAACTCTTGTACCTAAGTCTTTACCTTTGCATTCTCTAGAGCTGATAACCTATACATTCCAATGTTAGGTAGTGGAACATCTTGCTGCAAATAAATTTCATGTGCTATCTCTTGCTTGGGTGGAAGCCCTTTAGGCTCTTGAAGCAGAATATCATAATCAGAAACAACTTTAACTAGATCTACTTTCTATCTAGGATTATAGCCTTGAAATGCATTGGATTTATCATGATCCATTGCTTTTACAATCATAAGTAAAAAAAAATTACTTGAATTTACAATTCTTTTCATATATCCTGAATTTATGAGAGCGAAGTTATATTTGAGCTTATGAGCCCTTACACTATATTCAATTCGATCCTTAGTGAGTTGATACTTATTTTCAGCTCAATAGAAGATAGCCTTTCTATCGTACGAGTATGGAATCCCTAAAAAAATTCCACATATGTCCAATGGGACTATATCTCACTCAACCTCATATACAAATGTTGACCCAATAGGAAACCAACGTTTACATTGTCTTGTAACTTGTAGCTTTTTTTTATCACACACCAAACCTAATGGATATGGCTTCTTATGAGGTTTTGTTTCTAGACACAACCTCTTTACAATTGTTTTAGAATCAAATTTACTTGTGACCCACTATCAAATAAAGTACCAATTTTAGTGTGCTTGGAAATGACTCTAATATGAAATAACGCATTTCTTTTCCTCTCACTACTTTCATTATCAATAGAATGTGAAGAATTACTTGTCGATACTTCAGAATCTTTACCTTTTATACTTGTGGTTGTAACTATTGTTTCGTCACTTGAGTCTGACCCCAAGTCATTTTGAATAGAAACAACATTATTTCGCTCTTTACCCCCGAACTTCTTAGGCTTTAGTTCTGGATGCAAAGACCAATAGTGTGCCTCATAGTCTCCTTCCTTCTTACAATGAGTGCATGAAGGTTTATCCTTCTTTACAGTGTTTGTTTTCCTCTCCTTCCATTTCAGTTTCTTCTTTCCTGTATTCTTGTTCTCAAAATATTTGGATGACTTCTAAACATCTTGGTTTACATTTTTACCTCTAGCCTCTAGATGAGTCACTTGGATTGACACATCATCTAAGCTAGTGGGATTAAACATAAGTATGGTATGCTTCAAATAACTATGAAGACCACCTATATATTTTAACAATGTCTCTGGTGAGTCCAATGATATTCCTAATGTTAAAGCTCTTTTGCAAAATTCCTGAGTATAACTCTGTACACTTTGACCCTTCAGTTGATGTAGTGTTTGCCAACTCATCATTGCTTGTTGCATAAAATCCAAAGGATAAAATTTATTTTTAATGGTAGAAACAAATTCATTCCAAGTTGAAATGATTTTACCATGGTTTTGAAGATTTTCTTGTGTCTTTCCTTCCCACCACACAAGTGTGGTTCCTCCCAGACGAAGGCTAGCCAACTGAATCTTCTTCCTTTCTGAACCAACTTTGTACACCCTGAAATATACATCAATTTTCCTTATCCAGTTATCTAGCTTTTCTACATTAAGTTCTCCATCATAAATTGGCAAATCAAATTTTACATCTAATTTGATCAAAGATTTTTTATTTTTCTTCCTCTTAGAAGAACTAGTTGTATGAGAAGATGATGATGATGATGATAATGGTGATGATGGAGGAGATGGTGGAGGCTATATTCCTCCTTCTCCTGTATCTTCCTTATCTTATTTCTCTAGAGGGACAAAGAGAAAAGGTTCCTCTGCTCCTTTGTCTAGTCTATGCGATGAAGTGCCTTCACCTCTACCCCTTTTAAACTCATGATACATCTCTTCCACCATGGCACGTATTGTCATGAAGCTATCCAAGAACTGGGATTCTGACCCAATTGGAGTTTCATATGCCATCCTTCTTCGTGAAAAGACATTTCCAATCTCTGTATTTGCCTCAAAAATTTCTCCTTCACCTCATTCGAGCCTTAACCTAGTCAGCATTCAAATCTCCACATAAACTTGTCAAACCTTAAAAACCTTAAGCTCTGATACCACTTGATCTGAAATTGAAAAAGGTATTACAGACTGTGTGAAGTTTCCTATGTTACTTAGTGAAATGGATTGATAAGATTGCGAATAACACAAACACCTAAACAATTATAAAAACACATTCAGACACATCAACACAAACAAAATTGATAAAGGAGTTCACCAGACTTCCTGACTACGTCTCCTGGTCCTAACTTCTAGTGTTGACCTCTTTATTATGTTTTCAAATGGTTATTACATGCGTGAGCTTAAAAACATAGTCTCAACATAGAAATGGAAGTCACCACTATGTTCCAGTCAAAACTTCAAGTCAAAATGAGCATACACATGATTGTATTGGTCACCCTAACCTCTAGACCCCTTGGAACGGTTCACAATACACGCCTCTGCCAACGTTTCTATGTTATGGTGTTTATATAAAACGTTTTGGTTACAAATTGCAATAAACATGGAAAAAATATGTTTATAATAGAAACATGCTATAAACGAAAGGACCAATGGGCGCAGGTGGAACCTGACCGTCCAACCTTTCCCTAGCACTAATATCGAGAAAAAAACATCTCAGGACTGTCAAGTACCGCTCTTCAACTGATCCAGACAACCTACACCATTGATCTGTCCTCTGTCATCCGATGGGTGTTGTGCAGTTTCACGCTCCAACTAGCGCATTTGCTATTTCTCTGAAGGCATGCGATAAAGTGGTTATCCAGAGGCTACATGTCAAGGGCAGAGTGGAATCGTGTGCTCTCGGTCTAAAAGCACTTCCTTCCTTGAGGGAACTTGATAAACCATTCACCACCCTCTTGTCGGAACTCAAAGAGTTTAGCTCCTTTCATAGTTTTATCACGTATGTTTTCCCAAATAACTTGCTTGCATGTTTCGATGTGATATGCATCGATCTCCTTTGATTGAACAATCTCTACTCTTGATTGTTGTTCCTCATTGCTTGAGGTTTGAACCAATCTCCGATTACCACATCATCTTCTGCACTGACAGCATCAGGTACATGCAACTCTTTCTTGGGTTGCCACATGTCCTGCTCACGTAGGCTTTGACTCTTTGACCCGAATCTTTGATTAGCTCTATTTTCCTTGTCTCAACTCGGATTTACATGCTATTTGCATTGTTGGCTTCATATTAACGAGCACTTCAACATTTTTCCAATTTCACTTGTATTTGAAGAATTTTGATCTGGAGGCTATGCTGAATCCATTTTGGATCACTTCCACAATTAATCCAATGATTTACAAAAATTGTGCATAGATAATATAATATAGTTATGCACAAACAATGCTAGCACTTTAGCTTACTCAAAAATTATTGACGACGGGTCAGACCAATTTCAGTTACATTCCTTTATCTCCTTTATAACATGCACCAAATTCAAGGCTCCAACCACCGCTCATGGCCTTCAACTAGATTTAAAACAATTCAATTTTCAACGTACATAGAAACATCACTCTTCAATGCTCATACCATAAATTACACACGGAAATAGAGTTGTAACTCACAGAACAACGCTCTAACCGTAGAGATAACGCCCTAACCAACATTCTATCAATTGTTTAATCAACACACAGTCTTCCTGAATGATCCTAGACCAATGTATTCACAACATTCGACCAAGGGAATAATTAGGCATATTAAACAATATATCGTATAACCTGTGTCAATTCAGTTTTCCAGGATTGACACATCAAGCTTCATGGTGAAGCACCCTATTCATATCTTTGGGTGGTAGGTCCTGGCTTCAACATGTCAGAATAATGATAATGGGATTGAAACAAAAGCGATCCTGGTGTATAAGCTAATGAATAGAGGGTTTTCAGTCAGTGGGTTTCAAAATGCATGCTCAAATAGGTACAAACACACTAGACAGCTGCAGACAAGCGTGGGGTGAGGGTAACTTGTACTACCTTTTCTTGGACACCCAAGAGACAATGAGTGCTTGAAGACCAGAGACTAATTTGATGAGTGTGAGAGTTTCCCAAGGATTTCTGGGCCGCAGACAACAGTGAATAGGAGAACAAGTTGGAAGAGACTAATGTACAAGGACAAGAGCCAATGTTATGTTTGAAGATTTGGAGAATGCTTTTTGTTCCTGGCGAATTTCGAGATATTTGGTGAGCCAAGATTATTCCTATCACACTAAGATTGTAAAAATTTCCCTAGTGAAGAAGACAAATAGGCCAGGTTAATTATTTCTTCAAAACATCCATTTTTTCTATTTTTAGACTTTAATGCCTAACTCAAATCTGGCTGACAGAGGGTGCAAAATCACAGATCTGAGTGGCAGCTCAAATTTGGTTGGTGGAGGGGCAGACCTGCACCAATACCAACGAGAAATAAGACGAACACTCTATGTATACGGTGTGGTTGCTGCAGTTTTCATATCCAAAAGAGTAGATGTTTTAGAATTTGACAATTCTGCATGTGCTTACCCATTAAAGCGCATTCATAAATACAATTGGAGTTTCAAGGCTATTCAGAGAAAGACTGTTGGAATAGGACGAATGAGATACATGTGTCACATTCCTGAGATCGAATTCTTGCGGTTGAAGCCATATTACACAGATACAAGAAATCTTATTCCACCATCTCCTCAGGAATATCCGATCTTGGGGCTCAATTTACTACGTCTTTTGGTGCAAAATAGAATTGCATAATTTCACACAGAGATGGAGCTCCTTTCACCTAAGGAACTTGAGAATCCATGCATTAAGCATGTTGTCGAATTAGAGCAATCATTCATGGAAGGTTTCTATAATCTTATTCTGAGTGCTTGGCAGGCAGTCCCATACGAAACTTATGTTTATTTCATGGACCTTCATGCAAAAACTATTAGAGATGAAATCACATGCTGCAATGAGAAGGAATATTATTATTATAGGATGCTAAGCAAATCTGAGGATGATTATTAACAAAACCAGAGCACTCAGTCCACCAGTAGAGAAACTACCATGCTCATTCATCTAGTAGAGAAACTACCGCGAATAGCGCTGAGGAGGTTTCAGGCCTGACATACTGACAAAGAAACGACCAATGAAATACTATCCTAGTAGGCACAAAAACTCAGAAGTAAATAAATGCAATGCAGGAAGGACTAACATTGAAGGAAGAGCGTTACTACATGCAAATGTGAGCAGAGATTGCAGCTAGCATTTAGTTGAGAAAAGATTCATGAAATGTAGAATTGATGGCAGAACTACATAAGGATAGTTCTGACGGGTTGGAAAATGGCAGACCAATAGATATGTAAAATTAGGCTCACAATAATTATGCAGGGTAGGAATATGTCTGTAACTTTGATACCATGTCAGATGCACATGGACTGTTGACAGCCAAATAAGATAAAGCATGAATACATTTTCTATTAAAATGATATACATTTATAATACACGAGAGTGAACATTGGATTCCATATTCCATGGTCTCCTGGACTCCCTTTGACTATTTATCTTCCACACCATAACCTTTAGAGGATTAGGTGTCCAACAGTAATATTTTCTCAGTGTCATCTGATTAATGAAAAGAAATGGAGGGGTTTTCCCCAATTGGGTTCCCTTGTAAAATCATTGTGTTCTTGTGGTTTTGATGGTTGCAAGTCATTTCATGTGTTTCTAAATTGTGATTTCAATTCTACACAATAATAGAGGAAATTTGTAATCTCTTGTTTTCAGTTTGAATACATTAGTAGTAGCAAATTTATATTAATTTCTACATGTTATAAGAGTAGAAATCACACTAAAAACAAATCAATAGATCTTCTCCTTAAGATATTTTGATTTCTAGATTCAATGAAGTAGGCTTTCTTCCATGTAGGAAAATGTATTTCAATGGATTTGGATTGGAGTATGCCTTGGAGGGAACCTCAAATTTCATAGTTTGGAAGGATAGTATGGAAGTTGTACTTGATGATAGTGGAGTGTTGGAGTACACAAAACCTGACATTCCAAAACCAATAATATCATATGCATAGTTGTTAGCCCATTAGAATAAGGATACCACAAAATCTAGGACGATCATCGTGGAGGTGTGAGAGACCACATAGTATCAAAATTACAAGAAAAGGAGACTCCATTTTCTATTTGGAAGACCCTCACCAAGCTATTCGAAAGTGATAATGATGCTAGGAAATTGGAATTGAGGGACAAGCTTAGAAACATCCACATTCAGAAAAATGAAACCATTCCACATTACCTCTCTAGGTTCACTCAGTGTCGAGATGAGCTTGGAGGAGTTGGAGAAAATGTTCCCTTCTTTAGAGATAGTGAGCCTAGCTCTCATGAGACTTCCAAATTCCTAGCACATCTACCAAGACTCTGTAAATGGAAGGGACAAATTACCAAATTGGGAGAGACTTTGGAAAGAAATCTAAGGCAAAGAAAGCCCAAAGAAAGCCAGAGTCCATCTAGAACAATGGCAAGAAGAAGGACCTAAGATAGATAAAATGTTTTCAGTGCCCTGAATATGGGAACTATGCCACAAAGTGTCTACAAAATAATTCTAACAGGAAGATTTCAAGTGGAGAAGGAGGTGAAGCACTTGCCTCAAAATTTGAATTATACTTCATCCTAAATGAGTGCATGGCCAACACTATAATGGGGAGTGTGTGGTACCTAGATTCAAGTGACTCATTCCATATAATAGGATGCAAAGGATTCTTCAGTAGCCTAGAGGAGAAGGATCTCCAAATGCACATAGAAATAAGGGATGATGGGTGGTACAACACCAAAGGAATTGGAATTGTAACCTTTAAGAGGGAGTATAGCTCCCATATTTATCTGAAACATGTCATGTATGTACTTGAGCCGAAGAAAATTTTGATCTTTGTAGTTGTATTGGAGGATAGAGGATATGATGTTATTTTCAATAGGGTGAAAGACTTTCTAAGACATGTAGCTATTGGGAAAGTGAAACAAATTGGAGTTAGAGTGAAAAATATATACAAACTTGAGGTGGAAGCTTACATTGCACTCATTAGCAAGGAAGAAAAAGTGATGAGTCGAGATGTTAGAGAACTCTGGAACAGACGCATGAGAAAATTACACCATGGGGCCTTAAAAATCATGCAACATATTACCATTAGTCTCCCGAAATGAACCCTTGACCAACATGATGTCTACAAGAGATTAAAATTGGGGAAATATGTAAAATCCACCTCCTAGGGCCAAGATAACATAGTTGGAGAAATCTTGGAGTGATTCCACTCTGATGTACGTGGACACTTATTTATAGCCTCTACACAAAACACATGTATTATGTGATTTTTATTGATGTCTTTTTTAGAAAATGCTAGATCTTCTTCATGCAGAAGAAGGATGAAGTTTTCTCAAAATTTGTTGGATTCAAACCATTGGTTGAAAAGGAGATTGGTCAGAAATTGAAAGCCTTGAGAAGTGATAATGGAGGAAAATTTGTTTCTAACACCTTCAAAGACTTATGTGCCAAAGATGGTATTAGAAGAGAAATGATAGCACCCCATAACCCGAAAAAAAATGGGGTGGTTGAAAGGAAGAACTGAAGCATAATGGGAAAACAAAGAGCCATGTTGCATGATCATGGGATTCTATTACATCTTTGGGCAGAAGCATGCAACACCACACTTTATTTGTAGAATAGGAGCCCCCATAGAATACTTGACATGATCACACCCGAAGAATATTTCTCCGGGAGGAAGCGAGATGTATCTCATTTTCAAATTTTTGGAGCTAATGTGTATTTTCATGTTTAAGGATAATAAGAAGAAACTTGAGCCTACATTTAAGATGGGAGTCTTTGTAGGATACATAAAGACAACAAATAATTATTGGGTGTATTTTGCATCACTTTGGGTGGTAGTGGTGAGGAGAGATGTCAAATTTGATGAGGAAAAGGTTGCAAAATGCTCTCTAGAGAGAAAGTTGAGTATCCCACTAGAGGAGGAGCTTCTATATCCAAAGGAGGAGCCTCAAATAGAGATTTAGGAATTTTTATAGAAGCCACAACTAGAGGAGCAGAAAAGAGGTCAAGTGGAGGCACCCAATCAACCAGAATCTTCCACGAAGGGGAGGAAGAGAACCAGAGATGTTAAAAAATTGGTGCATGATGCACAATATCGTGTGGGGGATCCTACATCTTAGTGCAAGTAAAGGAGATCACCGGACAAGTACACTGGGTATATGGTTGTCATGACAAGACTCATTGAATCATATCCTTCTTCATTTGAGGAAGTAATTTCTCAACTAGTGTGGGTTGATTCCATGGTGGGTGAGTATGAATCCATCATGGAGAAAAATGTATGGGAGGTGGTGATGAGACTAAAAAATAAGTTAGTGGTTGATTCCATATGGATCTACAAAGTGAAGCACATAGTTGATGGGAGCATAGAGAAGTACAAGGCCATATTTGTGGCCAAAGTATTCTCCTAGGTAGAGGGAGTGGACTATGAGAACAATTTTTCCCTAGTGGAAAGTTATTCCTTGATCATAATAATTCTAGCATTAGCTATGCAGTTGGGGTGGAAGATCCACCAGATGGATGTGAATATTACCTTTCTCAATGGTGTTGTTGAGGAAGAAATTTACATAGATAAACCAGAAGGATTTGAGACATATGACAGGGAGACACATGTGTGTAAACTTAGGAGAGATATGTATAGTATCAAACACGTGCCCCGAGATTGGTACACTCGGATCAAAACATATCTCACTGGATTGGGCTTCCCAAAAAGTGAAGCAAATGCCAATCTCTATCACATTGTGGTAGATGGAAAGTTTCTTATCTTGGTATTGTATGTTTATGAATTGATACTTATAGGGGATGAATAGTCGATCAACTCTTGGTAAGAGGATGCTGCATGAGAATTTGATATAAAGGACATGGGCTTGATGCATTACTTCCTTGGGATGGAAGTATGGCACAGTGATAATGAGTTTTTTGTGAGTCAGGGGAAGTATTCCTCTAAAATACTTCAGAGATTTCACATGGAGAATTATAAGCATATGGACACACCTCTAGCTACAAACTAGAGGAAGGAGAGTTCTTCTTTAGGAGAAGAAGTAGATGTCACCATCTACAGACAACTTGTGGAATCCTTGACATATCTCGTGAACACAAGGCCCAACATATGTTATGCAGTTAATCAGTTGATTCGAGCCATGGTGAAGCCTACAAGCTTGGAAGGCAAAAAATCATGTGTTCAGGTACCTCAGAGGCACAACAGAGTATGGGTTATGGTATAGGAGGACAGAGGGAGTGAATATCCAAGGCTTCACTAATGTAGATTTAGTAGGTAGTCCATCAGATAGGAAAAGTACTTTAGGTGTTATCTTCAGTGTTGGGTATCTAGTTATTTCCTTGTATAGCAGGAAATAATGTTTTGTGGCACTCCTTTGAGCAGAGGCCAAATACATGGTTGCAATTCAAGCAACATGTGAGGCCATATGGATGAGGAAAATAGTTGTGGGTATTTTCAATGAGGAGATGGAACCAACGGTGATTTATTGTGATAATTAGAGTTGTATTAAAATCTTTGGGAATCTATTATTTCATGATAGGTCCAAGCAGATTGATATCAGGGGCCATCACTTGAGGTGTTGTGTGCAGAAGATAATTATGATGCTACAATACATTCCAACTGAGGAGCAGGATGCATATATACTAACAAAGGCATTTTCAAGAGTAAAATTTGAATTTCATAGGTGTAGGATGGGGGTGGTGCAAAATTCCTTTCTTAATAAGAGGGAGTGTTAGAAATCATAGCTAGAAAGGCTAAATTTGACTTGTGCCTTAGTCAAATTTAGTAATTCAATTTTTCACATTAGGAGGATGACTTGGATGATAGTTAACTTATGTGACATTTCTCTGTATACTAGTTTACTTAGTAAATTTGATTATTGGCTAGAATTAGAGGTGTGCATGTAGTGATAGCTAAAATTTAGCAGTCTAGTTCAGTTATTTTCAATTTGACTGCTCAAGTAACTAATTGAGTAAGTTAAAGGTTAGCTAAGTAGTAGAATTGTTGTTAACTCAGTGATCTCTCATTTAAACCAGTAAATTAGCTAAAAATAGACTAGACATCCATTGAATTCGAATTTCCTAGTAGGAGTGGAGGAAATCGCAGATTCTAATTATCAATTATATACTAGTTGAGTGTATAGCCTTGGAAATTAAGCATGTGAATTATTCCTTGGGAATTGTGCAAGAAAATAGGAGTAAATTCCTATCTTTTAGGAGCTAATTTTCTCAAGGACTGCGTAAGGAAATAGTAGCAAGTTGGGGACTTAAATTAGCTGAGTGTTGGCTAGAGCTAGACAATTAGCAGGAGCACATGTTTACAATGTAAGGTGTTCTTCTAGATTAAAGCAAGACATTGTAATAGTTTCTCATTCTCATATGATTAATGAAAAGTAGAGTAGGGATTTTTCCTAGTTGGGTTCCTCTATAAAATAATTGTGTTCCTTGGGTTTTGGTGGTTGCATCTCATTGCATGTTTTTATAAGTTGTGATATCCATTTTTAAGAATTTTAGAGGAAAATTGTAATCTCTTGTTTTCAATTCGAATACATCAGTAATAGCAAATTTCTATTAATTTCTACAATTTGACAAGCAATAATTTTAGGATAAAAGTTAACGTGTGAGGAAAATGAGATAGAGGAGGCTAAATATAACAATGAAATAGAAGAATAAAGTTAGCCACCTCCTACCATTGGTCATTTGTTAGATAATCCATTTGAAGATGATTCTTACTCAATTTTTGCAAATCAACACTAATACAACAAAAGCCTAGTTGATAATCAATATTACCCTCCTTAAGATAAGGGAAAAAAATCCAAAATATATCTAGGAAAGACACTAAATTTTTCTTCTTTGGATCTACAATAGGATTTGATTGAATACCTTAAGAGATTAAAGGCGAATATTCCCTTTTTGAGCTACTCAAAATTCCCATAATTCAATAGAAAATTCAGCAACATATTGTCAAAGATTCTAGTAAGAATAAATCCACTCTTAGTGGAAATGTGGGTAGTTTTGATAAATATTCAACTAATCGTGTTCATATTCTGAAGTTCCCTTCATATAGTTCTCCTTCACCAAAGAGAAAACCTCCTATTTTCTTGATTACTTTTGAAATTTGTAATCGAAAAGTCTAAGATTGCATGATTGACTATGGTGCTTCCTCCAATGTCATGCCACTTTCCATTTGCAAGAAACTTAATGCTCAAATGAAAGCATGTGAGGTAAAAATTGTATAGCTTGATAGAACCAGTGTCACGGTTGTAGGAGAATTGACTGATGTTTTGATTAAATTATCTTCTAATCACAAAGTTCATCAAACCATTGATAGAATGATTACTGACATTCGAGAGGCTTATATATTGTTCTTGAGCCAAGATTAGATTCAACACTTAAAAGGGTATTTGGACACAAATTTGACTCATTTATGGTTACCCTCGAAAGTGGAACCTAATAATATAAGAGTTAATAGGTAATAGGTAATGTTATATGAAGCTTGTTTTTACTAGTATTGATGGTCCTAATGAACCACGCATGTTTAATGTATATTTAGCCATTGATTCATTTTTACAAAAGTTTTGTTGTTGAAACCTCTCCTTTTACAAATACTCAACAACAATCTAAGCTTTACGTTTATTAATAAATTGGTGAAACATGATAAAAGTTACTTGATGTCATTTTTATTAAAATTAATTAAGAAAATGAATTCTAGTCATTATATTTTTATGGATCCAAGTCAAAAGAAAGAATATGTGCTAGCTATTTTCTTTTAGACACAAAAGGCAATAAGGTTTTTATTACTTGTAAATTGGAATTTGAATGCACTGAGAATATTGCAGAATATGACGAACACATCGAGGGACTTAAGAAAGCTATTGACCTTAGTATTGAATGCTTAAGGGTCTATGGTGATACAAAAATTATTGTTAAGTAGATGCGTAATGCTATACATTGTGTTTTAGCTCACTTGAGTAGTTATCAAGCTGAGGTATGGGATTTGATTTCTAAATTTTTAGCTTTTAACATTACTTCTATCTCTATATCTCTCAATCAAGAAGCTTCTTTATTATCCAATATAGCTTCTATTCTAATTACTGTTGAACGATTTCAAAAAATTCTGTTTCTGTTAAACTAATTTTTAGAATGTCTATCTTAGAGATTATCACTAATTGGCATCTTTTTAATGATGATAATTAGATAATTGAGTTCCTGCACTTAGAAGATAACTTCCACAATACTATGATTGATGAAATTACTCAGGAGGAGAACCTCCAAAATTTCTCACAAGTGAAAGAACATCAATCAATGGACAAATTGTTTGATCTCGTTAATTCTACCCCTAAACATGTTCCAAGGATTGAAATTTTTTAAGACTTATAGGATAAATTCAAAAGAGTTTTTAATTGCCTTATATGAAATATGAAGTCATAAATCTGGGGACTAAAACTAATCAGCAGAACAAAAGCTTAGCAAATTCTACTCCTAAAGAAAAAGTAGAACTTATTTGGTTGTTTAAGGAACACAAGGATGTATTTGCTTCAAATTACGAATATCTAAAGACATTTGATCCCAATTTTATGCAACATAAAATCCCCATAAAACATCAATGTAAGTCCTTCCAACCAGAGTTAAGGAATATGCATCCTAGTCTTAAACTAGCTGTCAAAAGTGAATTGAACAAACTTTTAGTAGCTAAAATTAATTTTCCTATTCGCCATACACAATGGGTTGCACACGTGGTGCTAGTCAGGACAAATAATGGAGAAATTTGTTTCTATGTTGACTTAAGAAACTTAAACAAAGATTTTGATAATGAAAATTGTATGGAGTAGATCATACAATGGGTTTCTACATTTGAAATGTTGTCTCTTTTGGATGATTTTTTAGGCTACAACTAAGTTATGATGGCTTTTGTTGATGAATTGAAAAATTCCTCTGGAACTCCACTAGGAACCTTTTCTATAGGAATATGCCCTTTGGTTTGATCAATGCTATTGAAAAATTCCATAGGGAATTGGATACTTCCTTCTTGGTTTAATCAATGAGTCTGTTGTCATTTACCTAGATGATGTCACTGTTTTCTCCAAAAATATATCTCACCATATTTCCCTTCTTATAAATGTATTTGAAAGGTGCAAAAAAATTGGTATATTTCTAAAGCCCAGTAAGTCTAATTTTTGTTGTAATAGAAGGAAAAATCCATGGGTGTGCGGTTTCCAAAAATTATATAATGATAACCTTTTACAACCAACCTCTAAAAAGGACATGTAGTCATTTATAGGGAAAATCAACTTTATTACACTATTTTTCCCCAAATTTTCTGAAATTGTTAAGCCACTTCAATATTTGGTAGAAAATAATCCCAACTTTAAATGGAGAGACCAAGAAAAGCAATCCTTCTACACAATCAAACAACCATCTCTAAAGCTTTTGCATTAATGAGCCCAAACTTCTCCAAATATTTGACACTCTACACTTTTGCTTCTCATAATGGATAGGTTCTTGTACTTGCCCAAAGAAGTGAGCTTGATTCTCTTGTACTTGCCCAAAGAAGTGAGCTTGATCATGAAATTCCTATCACTTTCTTGAGCTATGCCTTAAGAGAGTAAAACTGAATTCCTCAATAGTGGAAATACAAGTGTTTATTGTCTTTATGGATGTTAAAAACTTCGAGTCCTACCTACTGAAATCTAGGCCTAAAGTGATTGTTCTCTACCGAGCACTAAGAAATATTTCACTACAAAAGGAGCTAGGAGATAAAAGGGTACATTGAATAACAACCCTTCAAGAGTATCATTTGCAAATAAAACCTGCCCATATTTTCAAAGGTTAAGGTCTTTATTAATTTACTTGATGAAGATCCATGCTTTAATGATGAAGCATATTTATTGAAAAATGATGTTTTATGTCTACATCATATCTACAATTCATGGTATGTGGACATCATATTTTTTCTATTGAATGGTACGAATCCTCCTCATCTTGAAGCAAAGAAAAGGGGAGCTTTAAGGATTAAGACAAACCCTTTTTAGTTGATAGACAACATCCTTTTCTATATAAAAAAAATATGATGGGTATGACTCCTTTGCTTGGAAGAGGAGGATTCTCAAAAAGCCCCACATGAACTCCATTTTGGTTAGAGTGGAGGCCATTTTGGTGGGGATACAACTCCTCATAAGGTAATAAGAATTGGGTAATGCTAACCTACTTATTCAAGGATTCTCATGCAATGGTATCTAAACTCCCTTTCAACAATAGAGCTTAGATATAGTTGGTCTTGTGAACCTTGTATCATCTCAACAACATAAATACATAATAAATGTTACCGATTATTTTACAAGAAGGGTGGGGTATCTCATTTATGAGTGGTAAATGACAACATAGTAATTTCCATTTTAAATACTCATATCATCACCAGCTTTGGTGTTCGAGAATCATTGGTTTTCGACAATGCATCTTCTTTATTAAGATGGTTATGTTTAGAAAAAGGGATTAATATTAAGTACTCAACCAACTATTACCCACAATGTAATGGTCTTTTTGAATCCTCAAATAAAAATCTTCTAAAAATCCTAAAAAGAAATGTGTTTGATCATGAGAATAATTGACATACTTCCTTGTTCAATGCAATGTGGGGTGTTAGAGTAACACCAACAACTCCCATTGGTAACTCACTATTTTCCCTTGTATATGGTAGAGAAGAATTCTTCTTCCAATTGTCTTTTTTCCTTCTAATCAATTGTCTCAAAAAGTGAAAGAGGCTGAATGTTCAGCTATGCAAAATAGAATTAACACCATACTTAAGTTATAAGAAGAAAGAGAGAAATCTAAATGTAAGTTTCATAGATATCAATAGATAATGAATCTTTGGTTTGGTGATAAATCATCCTCTGACTAAAACTTTGAAGTAGGTGATGTTGTTCTTAATATCAAGCTTCAAAATGTATGGCTTAGGCTTTCATTATTATAGAAAATATTACCACTAACACATTTTCGACTACAAACTCTAGAGGGACAATCAGATTCCCTTCCTATTATGGGCAGCTCCTCAAAAAATCTTTTCCTAATACCCTTTAGGGAAGTTTGATTTTTTAAATATTGCTTTAATGTTTGTTTTTTGTTATTGATTTCTGATTTGTTGTTTTGGTTTGAATGGTCCATTGTTCGGAACCAAATATTTCCTACTAAAATCTCATTGAAAGGAAATTTTTAAACAAACGTTTCTTTATTTGTTGCTGCTCTAACTCTCCAAATCATTTGTCTTTGGTTTTAGTAAAATGGTTTATGTTCAAAATATCTGAAAATTTATATCATAGCTACATAATAGGATCTTAATTTCCTTCATGTCTATTAAGGTAATTGATTATTTACCTAACGGAAACTAACAAGCAGTTTAACCAAAGAAAATTTATTGATGGTTAAACTTATTCCGCCATCAACTACTATTAGGATCTTTTTGGTTCATATCTAATCCTTTTCGGTTACTAAAATGTAAAATGTAAATTGAAAACATTGTTTTTTTTAACATAATAATCTAATGAGGGATAGGAGGTCTCATAATGAGTCAAACTACAATGGGTATGGATGATTGGGTAATGAAATCACCCTATGTGGTCACTTAGCTAGGGTGATGGCTTCTAGTTACATGACTATAAGGCAAGAGGTTTTGTCACAAGCTGACATGTTCATTGTCTAGCCTTTTATGAATTGTAGTGTCACTATCTACCCAAGGGCATTGCTCTTTAGCTAAACTTTGAATAACTAAAATAAATCAAGAAAATTTATGAGTTATCATTCTAATTGTAGAATAAAATCATCTAAATTAAAGTTAAAAAGTATTCTTGTGGAGGCTATGGATACCTGACTTGCAGTGGCATTAAAGTTATGTTTACACTACTCCCCCATTAATTGTTATCTTCTCTTATTTTGTTGCTTATAAATTCCCTGAATATATGTAGATAAGTGGTTTCTATGTAAGTTTTTGTATAAGAATGAAACTTATGCACGAGTAATCCTGAACAATAATTTCAAATAGTTCTAAGTTGAATCAGAGAAACCAGTTTTAAGTTTGGCTTCTAGTGTTTTAAGTTTGGCTTCTAGTTTATCTAACTCATGATCCATTTTATTTATTAGTATTATACAAGTTTTGTGGTTTTTATGTAAGTTTTTGTATAAGAATGAAACTTATGCACGAGTAATCCAATAATTTCAAATAGTTCGAAGTTGAATCAGAGAAACCAGTTTTAAGTTTGGCGTCTAGTTTATCTAACTCCTGATCCATTTTATTTATTAGTATTATACAAGTTTTTAGTCATAGACAATTGATTTTCCCAGTGAATCATCAATTCCTGGCCACGCAATAGAGTCTTCTTACATTTTTCAAATGAAATGGTCCCCTTTTCTTATCTTTGGCTTGTTTTGGGTTTTACTACTTTTCTTTGTAACTTGGAATGAGAAATAAGTTTTCCAAGCATAAACCTTTTCGTGTGTGATAAGTGTGTTAATTTATTTTATACTTTGACATTCTTCTATTTTCATTTATATGTGATTTTCTTATGATCTCAGAAGAGATAAAAGATAGATTCCAAATCCTCACGAAATATAGTTGATATATGCCTTTGCTGTTTGGACAATCCAATATCATTTTTATAGAGTTATTTACATGATTTTCTTATCATGAACAAAATTGATAAGCATTGTAAACCTCTTGGCTCAAGTATGGATATAAGCCTAGTGTTGTAATTTTCATTCTCGCACGGTTTCTATACTCTAGTTTTGGGTTGAAATTTGTTAATGGAATTATGTTATATGGTTCTAAATTATCTATCATTTAATTGTGTTTGGGACCTTGTTATAACATGTAATATGTAACCAAGTTCTATGTTGTTTATACTCAATGTTATATTGAAAGTTTCAGCCCTTCAAACTGTATAAGATCACATAGTATTAATAAATTTTGTGATTTGTGTTTTCGATCATTGTTATTATGGTTTGGATTGATGTGATTTAATACTATGCATATTGGTCCTTTTTATAATTAAATTATGGTGAGTCTGATCTCGATACATCTATGCGAAGGATAATTTATAATGCCAAAGGATTGAAACTTGAACCCAATACGTAATGTACGTTCATACGATGGGTTTTGGCATTGAATAAATTATTTATTTATCTGATGACATGGATTTCTCCTCTCAGCTTGAAAAAATAGGTCTTAGCACCCGGATACACATTTCATAGTTTTCATATCTCAAATTTTTTTGACTCTATTACTACTTTGTAGCGCTATCATTATTACCGAGTACTGTTAGTTCTACATGTCAATTGGTTATTTCACATCGTTCAGTTCTATCCTGCATTCTTTCCATTCTAGTTTCTAATTTTTCATTTGCATGTCAATGTGTAAGGTTTGGATTTTTTATGTGAAACCCTATTTGTATTGTATGAATGAAACCACATCCAAATCCTCTCATGGCGCCTATAGTTCCAACTGAGCTTATTGGAGGTGAGATTATAGAGTCCTATGATGAGTACCTAGCTCTTTTCGAGGAGGCTTGGTAGTGGTATTTCATTCAGAGTCTCGAGGGATACGATAGTGATGTGGTTAAAGCTTTTTATTCCCGTTACAATGGCCGAAAGGCCAAGTTTAGTGACATTGAAATGTGAGTAGATGTAAGCTTTAACATTGTAGCAACACATCTTCATATTGATGGTGAGAACTAATCCAAAATCACCCTGTGCATTACATTCCTTAGAAAGAGTTTTTGGTATCAAAGAACTGCAATTATAATTTTAAAGGTATGCCTATTTAGTCCCTCAAAACCAAATGGAATTATTTGCATTATTTTATTAGGCGCTTTATCACCTGTGAGGATAAATACAAGCTAGTTTTTTTTTTATCATTTCCACTTGCTAATGGTGGTTCTTGATTTTAAGCTCAATCTCAGCATTTTATTTACATAATATTCCGTCTAAGATGGCTAAATTCTACCAAGTCGAGCGTAAAAACCCCGAGCTGTCCTTATTTCATCATGAGTTAATTTGCATTTGTGTTAAGCACCAATTTTTTAAGTCACGAGATTCCGAGAAATCATTCCTTCACTAGGATGGTTTAAAAAAAGCTCAGGTTAATGACTCTCAATAAGGTCCATGTAGGGTTTCGACACATTCTCGAACTGCCAGCCTGATACCTTCTAAGTCTCATGACGTTGATGATTTTCATCCTGATAACTTGTTCCATTCAAATGCGCCATATTTATCTGATGAAAATAGGTTCAAAACCCTTGTTTCGACACCTTCTCGTGTAACGTGAAGCATGGAGAGGAAAAAAGGGTTTCAACACATTGAACTAGAATCCAATTTCAAATATGATGTCAAGTCATCCCTCTCACACCTAATATCCATTCTATAACTACAAAGAAGGAAGAAAATAGTCAACCATGTCCTAACCTCCAACCATGAGTTAAGAGTAAATAGATAGCTCGAAGGTTATCTTGGGCACAACAAAACAGAGGAAAGAAAGTCCTCACAAAATAAGTCTACGTCGATGTTGAGTATCGTGATGAGACTATGTCAAAGAAAAATAAGCCCCAACCAGGCCATAATTATGAGTTTGTTGATGATAATACTACAACCTCAAAGGATGATAATAATTGTCAATACAAGGCTGATAATCATAGATGTACTGAGAGTATGTATTTGTAGCAATGCTATATTGTTATGATTCCCTATTTGGAGCATAAAATGGCTTGCTTGTTGAATGATTGCAGAGTTTAAGTGTTGGGAGATTTACTATTTCAAAGAAATTGTTATGGTTATCTAAATCTTGCCTGGACCAAGTTAGTATAGACAATTATTTAGATATGCATTTGAATCTAATTCTTGATGCGAAACATGAAAGCAAGTACAAAATATTATGTATTTGTTTATAGGATCAAAGGATTGCAACGATTGTAGTTTTGTATATTTCATAGAATTTTGCATAAAGTTTTTATCAAAATTTAAGTTATAATTTCATTTATAATTTAAAATTAGTAATTTATTTTCCATTTAGAATATGATTATTGTACAAACATAATATCACTTATTCTTTAGTATGATCACTAGTTACAATAGTTCTGGCTTCTTTTCTTCTGTTTCATATTTCTTGTATAATGTTTCTATTATTTATTACTATACATAGTGTTTCAAAGATGGTAATAGAAGAGAAATGATAGCACCCCATAACCCGAAAAAAAATGGGGTGGTTGAAAGGAAGAACCGAAGCATAATGGGAAAACAAGGAGCCATGTTGCATGATCATGGGATTCCATTACATCTTTGGGTAGAAGCATGCAACACCACAATTTATTTGCATAACAGGAGCCCCCATAGGATAATTGACATGATCACACCTGAAGAATATTTCTCCGGGAGGAAGCCAGATGTATCTCATTTTCAAAGTTTTGGAGCTAACGTGTATTTTCATGTTTAAGGATAATAAGAAGAAACTTGAGCCTACATTTAAGATGGGAGTCTTTGTAGGATACATAAAGACAATAAATATTTATTGGGTGTATTTTGCATCACTTAGGGTGGTAGTGGTGAGGAGAGATGTCAAATTTGATGAGGAGAAGGTTGCGAAATGCTCTCTAGAGAGAGAGTTGAGTATCCCACCAGGGGAGGAGCTTCTATATCCAAAGAGGAGCCTCAAATAGAGCTTTAGGAATTTTTACAGAAGCCACAACCAGAAGGAGTAGAAAAGAGGTCAAGTGGAGGCACCCAATCAACTAGAATCTTCCACAGAGGGGAGGAAAATAACTAGAGACGTTAAAAAATTGGTGCATGATGCACAATATCGTGTGGGGGATCCTACATCTTTACAGGTAAAGGAGATCACCGGACAAGTACATTGGGTATATGGCTCTCATGACAAGACTCATGCAATGAGATCCTTCTTCATTTGAGGAAGTAGTTTCTCAACCAGTGTGGGTTGATTCCATGGTGGATGAGTATGAATCCATCATGAAGAACAATGTATGGGAGGTGGTGATGACACCAAAAAACAAGTCAGTGGTTGATTCCATATGGATCTACAAAGTGAAGCATGTAGTTGATGGGAGCATAGAGAAGTACAAGGCCATATTTGTGGCCAAAGTATTCTCCCAAGTAGAGGGAGTGGACTATGAGGACACTTTTTCCCTAGTGGAAAGATATTCCTTGATCATAATCATTCTAGCATTAGCTATGCAGATGGGGTAGAAGATCCACCAGATGGATGTGAAGATTACCTTTCTCAATGGTGTTGTTGAGGAAGAAATTTACATAGATAAACCAGAAGGATTTGAGACATATGACAGGGAGACACATGTGTGTAAACTTAGGAGAGATATGTATAGTCTCAAACACGTGCCCCGAGATTGGTACACTCAGATCAAAACATATCTCAGTGGATTGGGCTTCCTAAAAAGTGAAGCAAATGCCAATCTCTATCACATTGTGGTAGATGGAAAGTTTCTTATCTTGGTATTGTATTTTGATGACTTGATACTTATAAGGGATGAATAGTCGATCCACTCTTGGTAAGAGGATGTTGTATGAGAATTTGATATGAAGGACATGGGCTTGATGGATTACTTCCTTGGGATGGAAGCATGGCAAGGTAATAATGAGTTGTTTGTGAGTCAGGGGAAGTATTCCTCTAAAATACTTCAGAGATTTCACATGGAGAATTATAAGCATATGGACACACTTCTAGCTACAAAGTAGAGGAAGGAAAGTTCTTCTTTAGGAGAAGAAGTAGATGTCACCATCTACAGGCAACTTGTGGAATCCTTGATATATCTCGTGAACACAAGGGCCAACATATGTTATGCAGTTAATCAATTGATTCAAGCCATAGTGAAGCCTACAAAGTTGTATTGGAAGGCAACAAATCATGTGTTCAGGTACCTCAGAGGCACAACCGAGCATGGGTTATGGTATAGGAGGACAGAGGGAGTGAATATCCAAGGCTTCACTAATGTAGATTCAGTAGGCGGTCCATCAGATAGGAAAAGTACTGTAGGTGTTATCTTCAGTGTTGGATATGTAGTTATTTCCTGGTATAGCAGGAAACAATGTTTTGTGGCACTCCTCTCAGCAGAGGCCGAATACATGGTTGCAAGTCAAGCAGCATGTGAGGCCATATGGATGAGAAAAATACTTGTGGGTATTTTCAATCAGGAGATGGATCCAATAGTGATTTATTATGATAATTAGAGTTGTATTAAACTCTTTGGGAATCTATTATTTCATGATAGGTCCAAGCACATTGATATCAGGGACCATCACTTGAGGTGTTTTATGCAGAAGATAATTATGATGCTACAATAAATTCCAACTGAGGAGTAGGATGCATATATATTGACAAAGACATTTTCAAGAGTAAAATTTGAATTTCATAGGTGCAGGATGGGGGTGGTGCAAAATTCCTTTCTTACTAAGAGGGAGTGTTAGAAATTATAGCGAGAAAGGCTAAATTTGACTTGTGCCTTAGTCAAATTTAGTAATTCAATTTTCCACATTAGCAGGATGACTTGGATGATAGTTAACTTATGTGACATTTCTTTGTATACTAGTTTACTTAGTAAATTTGAGTTGTTGGCTAGAAGTAGAGGTGTGCATGTAGTGATAGCTAAAATTTAGCAATCTAGTTTGGTTATTTTTAGTTTGACTCAGTTAACTAAGCTCAAGTAACTAGTTGAGTCAGTTAAAGGTTAGCTAAGTAGTAGAATTGTTGTTAACTCAATGATCTCTCAGTTAAACTAGTAAATTAGCTAAAAATAGACTAGACATCCATTGAATTCAAATTTCCTAGTAGGAGTGGAGGAAAATGCACATTCTAATTATCAATTGTATACTAGTTGAGTGTATAGGATTGGCAATTAAGCAAGTGAATTATTCCTTGGGAATTGTGCAAGAAAATAGGAGGAAATTCCTATCTTTTAGGAGCTAATTTTCTCAAGGATTGCGTAAGGAAATAGTAGCAAGTTGGGGAATTAAATTAGCTAAGTGTTGGCTAGAGCTAGACAATTAGCATGAGCACATGTTTACAATGCAAGGTGTTCTTCTAGATTGAAGCAAGACATTGTAATAGTTTCTCATTCTCATATGATTAATGAAAAGTAGTGTAGGGATTTTTCCTAGTTGGGTTCCTCTATAAAATAATTGTGTCCTTGGGGTTTTGATGGTTGCATCACCTTGCATGTTTTTATAAATTGTGATATCCATTTTTAAAAATAGTAGAGGAAAATTGTAATCTCTTGTTTTCAATTCAAATACATCAGTAGTAGCAAATTTCTATTAATTTCTACAATTTTACATTCAATAATTGTAGGAAAAAAATTAAACTCTGAGGAAAACGAGAGAGAGGAGGCTAAATATAACAATGAAATAGAAGAATAAGATTAGCCACCTCCTACCATTGGTCATTTTTTGGATAATCTATTTGAAGATGATTCTGACTCAATTTTTGAAAATCAACACTAATACAACAAAAGCCTAGTTGATAATCAATATTCCCTTCCTTCAGATAAGGGAAAAACATCCAAAATATATCTAGGAAAGACACTAAATTTTTCTTCTCTAGATCTACAATAGCATTTGATTGAATACCTTAAGAGATTAATGGAGAATGTTCCCTTTTTGAGCTACTCAAAATTCCCATAATTCAACAGAAATTTTAGCAACATATTGTCAAAAATTCTAGTAAGAATAAATCCACTCTTAGTGGAAATGTGGGTAGTTTTGACAAATCTTCAACTGATCATGTTCATATTATGAAGTTCCCTTCATATAGTTATCCTTCACAAAAATGAAACCTCCTCTTTTCTTGATTACTTTTGAAATTTGTAATGGAAAAGTCTATAATTGCATGATTGACTATGGTGATTCCTCCAATGTCATGCCCCTTTCCATTTGCAAGAAACTTAATGCTCAAATGAAAGAATTTCAGGTAAAAATTGTATAGCTTAATAGAACCAATGTCATGGTTGTAGGAGAATTGACTGATGTTTTGATTAAATTATCTTCTAATCACAAAGTTCATCAAACTACTTTACTTACATTCTGGAGGCTTATATATTGTTCTTGAGCCAAGATTAGATTCAACACTTAAAAGGGTATTTGGACACAAATTTAATATATAACCACTCATTATTTTTACAAAAGTTTTGTTGTTGAAACCTCTCCTTTACAAATACTCAACAACAATCTAAGCTTACGTTTGTTAATAAATTGGTGAAACATGATAAAAGTTACTTGATTTCAATTTGATTAAAATTAATTAAGAAAATGAATTATAGTCATTATATTCTTATGGATCCAAGTCAAAAGAAGGAATATGTGCTAGCTATTATCTTTAAGACACAAAAAGCAATAAGATTTTTATTACTTGTAGATTGGAATTTGAATGCACTGAAAATATTACAGAATATGAGGAACACATCCAAGGACTTAAGAAAGCTATTGATTTTGGAATTGAATGCTTAAGGGTCTATGGTGATACAAAAATTATTGTTAAGTAGGTGCGTAATGCTATACATTGTGTTTTAGCTCACTTGAGGAGTTATCAAGATGAGGTATGGGATTTGATTTCTAAATTTTTAGCTTTTAACATCACTTCTATCTCTATATCTCTCAATCAATAAGCCTTTTTATTATTCAATATAGCTTCTATTCTAATTACTGTTGAAAGATTTCAAAAAATTTTGTTTTTATTAAACTAATTTTTAGAATGTCTATCCTAGAGATTATCACTAATTGGTATGTTTTTAATAATGATAATTAGATAATTGAGTTCCTGCACTCAGAAGATAACTTCCATAATACTATGATTGATGAAATTACTCATGAGGAGAACCTCCAAAATTTCTCACAAGTGAAAGAACAACAATCAATGGACAAATTGTTTGATCTCGTTAACTCTACCCCTAAACATGTTCTAAGGATTGAAATTTTTTAAGACTTAGGATAAATTCAAAAGAGTTTTTAATTGCAAAAATAATAGCTTTTATATGAAATATGAAATCATAAATTTGGGGACTAAAACTAATCAACATAACAAAAGCTTAGCAAATTGTATTCCTAAAGAAAAAGTAGAACTTATTTGGTTGTTCAAGGAATACAAGGATGTATTTGCTTCGAATTACGAATATCTAAAGACCTTTGATCCCAATTTTATGCAACATACAATCCCCATAAAACATCAAAGTAAGCCCTTCCAACAAGAGTTAAGAAATATGCATCCTAGTATTAAACCAACTGTCAAAAGTGAACTGAACAAACTTTTAGTAGCGAAAATTATTTTTCCTATTCGCCACACACAATGGGTTGCACACGTGGTGCTAGTTAGGAAAAATAATGGAGACATTTGTTTCTATGTTGACTTAATAAACTTAAGCAAAGATTGTGATAATGAAAATTGTATAGTTCCTCCCATGGAGTAGATCGTACAATGGGTTTCTACATTTGAAATGTTGTCTCTTTTGGATGATTTTTTAGGCTACAACTAAGTTATGATGGCTCTGGTTGATCAATTGAAAAATTCCTCTCAAACTCCACCAGGAACCTTTTCTATAGGAATATTCCCTTTGGTTTGATGAATGCTAGGGAAAAATTCCATATGGAATTGGGTACTTCCTTCTTGATTTAATTAATGAGTCCATTGTCATTTACCTAGATGATGTCAGTGTTTTCTTCAAAATATATCTCACCATATTTCCCTTCTTATAAATGTATTTGAAAAGTGCAAAAAACTTGGTATTTTCCTAAAGCCTGATAAGTCTATTTTTGTTGTGATAGAAGGAAAAATCCTTGAGTATGCTGTTTAAAAAAATTGTATAATAATAAGCCCTAAGAGAACTCAATCCACTCATAACCTTTTACAACCAACCTATAAAAAGGATATGTAGTCATTTTCATTTTGAGGAAAAATCAACTTTATTAGAGGATTTTTCCCCAAATTTTCTGAAATTGTTAAGCCACTTAAATATTTGGTAGAAAATAATCCCAACTTTAAATGGAGAGACCAAGAAAGGCAATCCTTCTACACAATCAAACGACCATCTCTGAAGCTTTTTCCTTATTGAGCCCAAACTTCTCCAAATATTTGACACTCTACACTTTTGCTTCTGATAACTCGTATGCTCTTGTACTTGCCCAAGGAAGTGAGCTTGATAATGAAATTCCTATCACTTTCTTGAGCTATGCCTTCAAAGAGTAGAACTGAATTACTCAATAGTAGAAAAACAAGTGTTGGTTGTCTTTATGGAAGTAAAAAACTCCAAGTCATACCTACTGAAATCTAGGCCTAAAGTGATTGTTCTCTACCCACCAGTAAGAAATATTTCACTACAAAAGGAGCTAGGACATAAAAAGGTACAATGAATGACAACCCTTCAAGAGTATGATTTGAAAATAAAACCTGCCCATGTTTTCAAAGGTTAATCTCTTTTTAAACTGCTTGCCGAGTCTATTAATTTACTTGATCAAGATCCATGGTTCAATGATGAAGCATATTTATTGAAAAATGATGGTTTATGTCTACATCATATCTACAATTCATGGTACGTTGACATCATATTTTTTCTATTGAATGGTATGAATCCTCCTCATCTTGAATCAAAGAAAAGGGGAGCTTTAAGAATTAAGTCAAGCCCTTTTTTAGCTGATAAACAACAACTTTTTCTATAAAATAATATGATGGGTACTACTCCTTTTCTTGGAAGAGGAGGATTTTCAAAAAGCCCCACATGAACTCCATTTTGGTTCCACTGGAGGCCATTTTGGTGGGGATACAACTCTTCATAAGATACTAAGAATTGGGTAATGCTAACCTACTTATTCAAGGATTCTCATGCAATGGTATGGAAACTCCCTTTCAACAATAGAGCTTAGATATAGTTGGTCTTGTGAACCTTGTATCATCTCAACAACATAAATACATAATAAATGTTACCTATTATTTTACAACAAGGGTGGAGGTATCTCATTTATGAGTGGTAAATGACAACAGAGTAATTTCCATTTTAAATACTCATATCATCACTTGCTTTGGTGTTAGAGAATCATTGGTTTTCGACAACGCATCTTATTTATTAAGATGCTTATGTTTAGAAAAAGGGATTAATATCAAGTACTCAACAAACTATTACCCACAATGTAATGGTCTTGTTGAATCCTCAAATAAAAATCTGCTAAAACTCCTAAAAAGAAATGTGTTTAATCATCAGAATAATTGACATACTTCCTTGTTTAATGCAATGTGGGGTGTTAGAGTAACACCAACAACTGCCATTGGTAACTCACCATTTTCCCTTGTATATGGTAGAGAACAATTCTTCCCCAATTGTCTTCTTTCCTTCTAATCAATTGTCTCAAAAAGTGAAAGAGGCTGAATGTTCAGCTATGCAAAATAGAATTAACACCATACTTAAGTTATAAGAAGAAAGAGAGAAATCTAAAAGTAAGTTTCATAGACATCAATAGATAGTGAAACTTTGGTTTGGTGATAAATCATCCTTTCACTTAAACTTTGAAGTAAGTGATCTTGTTCTTAAATGGGACAAAGCACATGAGGAGAAAGAGGAACATATCAAGTTTCAAAATGTATGGCTTGGGCCTTGATTATTATAGAAAATATTACCACTAACACATTCCGACTACAAACTCTAGAGGGACAATTAGATTCCCTTCCTATTATGGGCAGCTCCTCAAAAAATATTTTCCTAACACCCTTCAGGGAAGTTTGATTTTTTAAATATTGCTTTAATGTTTTATGTTTTTTGTTTGTGTTTTGATTTTTTGTTGATTTCTGATTTGTTGTTTTGGTTTGAATGATCCATTGTTTGGAACCAAATATTTCTGACTGAAATCTCATTGAAAGGAATTTTTTAAACACATGTTTCTTTATTTGTTGCTGCTCTAACTCTCTAAATCATTTGTCTTTGGTTTTCATAAAATGGTTTATGTTCAAAATATCTAAAAATTTATATCATCGCTACATAATAGGATCTTAATTTCCTTCATGTCTATTAAGGTAATTGATTATTTACATTATGGAAACTAACAAGTAGTTTAACCAATGAAAATATTGATGGTTAAACTTATTCTGCCATCAACTACTCTTAAGGATCTTTTTGGTTCATATCTACTTCTTCACATGTTAGAAGAATCCTTTTTGGTTACTAAAATGTAATTGAAAACATTGTTTTTCTTGAATAGATTAGAATGAGGGATAGGAGGTCTCATAATGAGTCAAACTACAATTATCATGGATGATTGGGTAATGAAATCACCTAGCTAGGGCGATGGCTTCTAGTTACATGACTATAAGGCAAGAGGTCTTGTCACAAGCCGACATGTTCATTGTCTAGCCTTCTATGAATTGTAGTGTCACCATCTACCCACCAAACAAGGACATGGTCTTCAGCTGAACCTTGAATAACGAAAATAAATCTCGAAAATTTATGAGTTATCATTCTAATTGTGGGATAAAATAATCTAAATTAAGATTAAAAGGTATTCTTGTCGAGGCTATGGATGCCTGACTTGCATTAGAGGAAATGCTTATGGCATTGAAGTTATGTTCACACCACCCCCCTTTAATTGTTATCTTCTCTTATTTTGTTGCTTATAAATTCCTTGAATATTTGTAGATAAGTGGTTTCTATGTAAGTTTTTGTATAAGAATGAAACTTATGCACAAGTATTCATGAACAATAGTTTCAAATAGAACAAGTTTTAAGTTTGGTGTCTAGTTTATCTAACTCCTGATCCATTTTATTTATTAGTATTATTCAAGTTTCCAGTCATAGAAAATTTATTTTCCTAGTGAATCACCAATTCCTGGCCACCCAATACAGTCTTCTTACATTTTTCAAATGAAATGGTCCCCTCTTCTTATCTTTTGCTTGTTTTGGGTTTTACTACTTTTCTTTGTAACTTGGAATGAAAATTAAGTTTTCCAACCATAAACTTTTTCGTGTGT
This sequence comes from Pinus taeda, assembly GCA_000404065.3. Classification (NCBI taxonomy): domain Eukaryota; kingdom Viridiplantae; phylum Streptophyta; class Pinopsida; order Pinales; family Pinaceae; genus Pinus; species Pinus taeda. Next base: position 31,957 of record APFE030635019.1, on the reverse strand, counting down.
GATGAGTGTGTTAATTTATTTTATACTTTGACATTCTTCTATTTTTCATTTACATATTATTTTCTTAAAGAGATAAAAGATAGATTCCAAATCCTTGCTAAATATGGTTGATATATGCCTTTGTTGTTTGGACAATCCAATATCATTTTTATAAAATTATTTACATCATTTTCTTATTATGAACAAAATTAATAAGCATTGTAAATCCCTTGGCTCAAGTATGGATATAAACCTAGTGTTGTAATTTTCATTATCGCACAGCTTCTAGACTCTAGTTTTGGTTTGAAATTTGTTAATGGAATTATGTTATAGGGTTTAAATTATCTATCATTTAATTGTGTTTGGCACCTTGTTATAACATGTAATATGTAACCAAGTTCTATGTTGTTTATACTCAATGTTATATTGAAAGTTTCAACCCTTCAAACTATATAAGATCACATAGTATTAACGAATTTTGTGATTTGTGTTTTTGATCATTGTTATTATGGTTTGGATTGATGTGATTTAATACTATGCATATTGATCCTATTGATCCTTTTTATAATTAAATTATGGTGAGTCCGATCTCGATACATCTATGCGAAGGATAATTTATAATGCTAAAGAATTGAAACTTGAACCCAATATGTAATGTATGTTCATACGATGGTTTTTGGTGTTAGATAAATTATTTATTTATCTGATGACATGGATTTCTCCTCTCAACTCGAAAAAATAGGTCTTAACACCCGGATACACATTTCATAGTTTTCATATCTCAAATTTTTTTGACTCTATTACTACTCTGTAGTGCTATCATTATTACTGAGTACTGTTAGTACTACATGTCAATTAGTTATTTCACATCGTTCAGTTCTATCCTGCATTCTTTCCATTCTAGTTTCTAATTTTTCATTTGCATGTCAATGTGCAGGGTTTGGATTTTTTTTTTATGTGAAACCCTATTTGGATTGTATGAATGAAAGCACATCCAAATCCTCTCATGGCGCCTATAGTTCGAACTGAGCTTATTGGAGGTGAGATTATAGAGTCCTATGATGAGTACCGAGCTCTTTTCGAGGAGGTTTGGTGGTGTTATTTCATTCAAGTCTCGAGGGATACGATAGTGATGTGGGTTAAGCTTTTTATTCCACTTACAATGGCCGAAAGGCCAAGTTTAGTGACATTGAAATGTGAGCAGATGTAAGCTTTAACATTGTAGCAACACATCTTCATATTGATGGTGAGAACTAATCCAAAATCACCATGTGCATTACATTCCTTAGAAAGATTTTTTGGTATCAAAGAACTCCAATTATAATTTTAAAGGTATGCCTATTTAGTCTCTCGAAACCAAATGGAATTATTTGCATTATTTATTAGGCGCTTTATCACCTGTGAGGATAAATACAAGCTAGTTTTTTTTGTATCATTTCCACTTGCTAGTGGTGGTTCTTGGTTTTAAGCTCAATCTCTCATTTTATTTACATAATATTCCGTCTAAGATGGCTAAATTCTACCAAGTCGAGCGTAAAAACCCCAAGCGGTCCTTATTTCATCATGAGTTAATTTGCATTTGTGTTAAGCACCAATTTTTTAAGTCACGAGATTCCGAGAAATCATTCCTTCACTAGGATGGTTTCAAAAAAGCTCAGGTTAATGACTCTCAATAAGGTCCATGTAGGGTTTCGACACATTCTCGAACTGCCAGCCTGATACCTTCTAAGTCTCATGACGTTGATGATTTTCATCCAGATAACTTGTTCCATTCAAATGCGCCATATTTCTCTGATGAAAATAGGTTCAAAACCCTGGTTTCGACACCTTCTCGTGTAACGTGAAGCATGGAGAGGAAAAAAGGGTTTCAACACATTGAACTAGAATCCAATTTCAAATATGATGTCAAGTCATATTTGAAGGAAGAAAATAGTCAGCCATGTCCTAACCTCCAACCTTGAGTTAAGAGTAAATAGATAGCTCGAAGGTTATCTTAGGCACAACAAAACAGAGGAAAGAAAGTCCCCACAAAATAAGTCCACGTTGATGTTGAGTATCTTGATGAGACTATTGTCAAAGAAAAATAAGCCCCAACCAGGCCATAATTATGAGTTTGTTCTACAACCTCAAAGGATGATAATAATTGTGATAATAATTGTCAATACAAGGCTGATAGTGATAGATGTATAAGGCTGATAGTGATAGATGTACTGAGAGTATGTATTTGTAGCAATGCTATATTGTTATGATTCCTTATTTGGAGCATAAAATCGCTTGCTTGTTGAATGATTTCGAAGTTTAAGTGTTGGAAGATTTACTATTTCATAGAAATTGTTATGGTTATCTAAATCTTGCCTGGATCGAGTTAGTATTAGGTAATTATATAGATATGCATTTGAATCTAATTCTTGATGTGAAACAAGAAAGCAAGTACAAAAGATTATATGTTTGTTTATAGGATCAAAGGATTGCAACGATTGTAGTTTTTTATATTTCATAGAATTCTGCACAAAGTTTTATCAAAATTTAAATTATAAATGAATTAAACTATAATTTCATTTATAATTTAAAATTAGTAATTTATTTTGCATCTAGAATATGATTATTGTACAAAACATAATATCATTTATTCTTTATTATTATCACTAGTTACAATAGTTTTGGTTTTTTTTCTTTTGTTTCATATTTCTTGTATAATGTTTCTATTATTTATTATTATACATAGTGTTGTACATTAATTATTAACTCTATTCATGTATCATATCATATTATTTAGCTTGTAGGTGTAACAATATAAAATAATAGCTTTAGGTTCATGTATATATAACTTTAGGATAATGATTGGGCATCCCCCATTCTCTTTCCTTCACAAGAGGAAGAGAATCCGAGGCTAATAGAGCCTTTAAACCCGTTGGGAGTGACTACTCAAGTAGTTTAGGTTATGTGAAGAAGTTTGATTGGGGTCACTTCTCCTTGTTGACATATGGTCCAAAAGGTCCGTCAACAAGTCTTTCTATATATTACTTTTTTATTTTACCATTTTGATGGCTCTCATTATTGCAACCACAATGTTGTAACTCTAATGGTTTCAACTTTAATTAATCAACCCAAGGTTTGTACAAACTTAAGAGGGGTCAACACTACATGTGAAATATGCACTATCTTCTTCCTCTATCAATTCTTATATAGGTGAGAGGTGTTGGAGTGATGTCTAGATGAACATAAAATGGGGTAAGTTGTCAAACTAACTATGCTAGAGGATAGTAAATTTGCTGAAATAACTTATAGAAATGAAATGGCACACACCATTCTATTTGCAACAAATAAAAATAACACTTTTTTGGAAATAAAGGAATTGAAAACCTAAAACCTAAGTTGTAGAAAATAGCACTCAATTTTTTTTTGGTAAAAGCATCTATAGGAAACTTTGTAAGGTCTCTATGCTTCTAAATTCCACCATCAACATCCTACACATGTTTTAATACATTGAAGAGACTAAAACACATATTTATTATTGAGTTGGGAAAGAGAAATGGATTGTTTCTGGATTGCTACAAGATTCCTTGTTTTGCTTCAAGAAGAATCCATTGAGCACTTAAAATACATAGAATGAAAACTTAAGGTGAATAAGGGAGGTAGTAATGATGGAGAATGGTGTTATTGAACTAGTAAAGGCCTAGGAAAACCTAAACCAAGTTTTATCAACACAAAATCAATCTCGGTCTATCTCTTGTAACCGTGATATTAGTTTCATAGTAAAATAGAAAATTGTAAAATTTATAATAAAAAAGGAAATACAATGAAAAAATACGTAAATATGCATTAATAAGTGATATGATTGATCAAAAAGGATGAATTCTTGTGTAAATGACTTGAAAATAACATTTTCTCAAGAAACTACCTACTTAACCATGCATAAAACCATTAAATTGTATAGATCCAAAGTCTCACTTCTTCCATATAAACTTTTACTCGACCTTGATGGCATATCGGTATGCCGTGCCAAGTGAGGGGATGTTCAGGAATTCTATTTCTTCCTGGATGTACTTGTGCAGGCAGCCGTAATATTTGAGTACCAAATGTTGCTCTGAATCCATGATACCCAGCTTTGTGCGAAGGGTATGGAAAATATTGGTAAACTCTGGCTCATCTTGGTCCCTCCCCTACCGTAGCGTGGTCCACTTTATGTATTGATCTTCATAGCTTTAGAATGGGTAGTACTGCTCCTTGATGGCATCCTGGAATGAATCCCAAGTTGGTGCAGCTAAAAATAGTGAGCCTGTACTTTCATCCTTCAGCTCGCAGTAGGTTTCCCACCAATCCTTGACGTGGGGGGCTGCTTTGACAAGAGCGAAAATAATCTTTTCTCAACTGGAAAAATCATGAATAGGAAAATACCCCTCTAGTAGATTTAACCATTTATCGATGACATCTACATCTATCTGACCCTCAAATATGGGGATTTCAAAATTAACTTGTACGTTAAATGGTGTGGCATTTCTAGAGTAGCTATTGGAAGCTAATGCATCACCCCCGGGTAGTCACTGAAGGATCTGGGAAAAGTTGTCCATCATCGTGTTCCTTTGTTGTTTGAGGGCTTCTTTGAGCAAGATTTTGATAGGATCTCCTACCCCCTCGTCTTTCTTTTCATCCGCCATGGGAGGCTGTCAGGATTTGTGAGGCTAGTCTTGCAAGGGTTCAACCAGTTCAAGGCCTAACTCCTTATATCCCAACCTTGTTTGGGACATGCATAGAAAAACAGAGAAAAAGTAGACTGCTCTAAAACCACTGATCCAGATTTAAAAAGGAACACAAAAATTTACAGAGATAACCATAAACACAAAGATGCAGTGGAAATAATACTTCATTTCATTAATGTAAAATATTGAAATATGCTTACAAACAACAATGGAAATAAACCAGCTAGGGCGATGGTAGCTTACCTATGAGAAGAGATGTGGTGGCTACATGCCTTTGAGCTATGTTACAATGAAGCTCGAAGGCCTATTTATTGTTGAGAAATAATGGAAAACCCTAAACATCCGAAAACCTAACCACAGAGAATGAAATGCCAAACTATGGGCCCCGTTTGGGTAAATTGGTACATCAACTTCCCGGGGTTGTAACTTTGGCATATGATCTTTGTTTGACGCGCACAATATCTTGTTAGAAATAACTATCTGAGAACTACAACTTTGTGAAGAGAAACATTGGTCCATGGACTCGTGTTTCTCCTAATTTTCCAAAAAAACATCGTTTAGGGCCTCAAAATGGCTCCGAAAGTTCAGGACCCAAAAAACTCCTAAAAATAGTAAACTTTGCTATAATTAAGGAAATTGAAAAGCTGAAAGAAGCAATGGTGGGGGTCCAAGTGGACTTGGCAGGTGGTCACCAATATCCACCTAGATCAAGAAGTCTCCCTCTATACCAAGGAAAAGCGAGGGTCAAATTGGTCAAACTACATGATCTAGGGTTTTTGAATTAGGGCCAAAAAGGTTGCAGGTCTGAAGCAGAGAAAAGGAAGTTGAATTTTGAATTGTAGCCAAGAAGGAGGGAGAAGTAGAGGTTTGGCTATTGTTGACTCAAGCAAAAAGGATCTTATCAAGAAATCTTTGCATCTTGGTCTTGGAGAGAAACATTATTCAAGGGTCTTGGTCTTGGTGTTTGGTCTTTACTTACTAAGGTAAGTTAAGATCTTAATTCCTTTATCAACTTGGGAAAGTACAATTAGATGCACTCATCTAATGTATATAGATCTAGAAGGATCTAAGCTTCTAATGATAGCCTAGTGAAATGAAATTAACAATGCTCTCTTACAAGAGGTCCTTCCTTGTCTTTTCAAACACTTAAGCATCAATTTAGATGAAAACAAATCTAATGAAATTGCGATTGCCTAAGTAAAAAAACAGAGTATTAATGACTGGTTAAAAATCCTATCATTCCCTTACAAGAATCTTGCTTAATAGAATCCTTTCCAATCCTTGGATCATAACAGTTCAAAGCAATTTCAACACCTAACTAATCTAAGCAACAAATACGGTAAGTAACATTGCAAACCAATGACAGTTGAATCTCTTACAAGAATCACTTATCTGACTGTAAATTGAATTTAACAATTACAAATCTGAATCACTTGGAAATCAAACCATGAACTATCTTTGAAATTAAAGCTAATAAGCAAATATCGAAATTATACAATAGCAAGCATATATATGTCAATCTTCAAGATCAGTATTGGTTGAGTACTTTTACAAGGCTCTTTTCACAACGAATGCAAATCCTTTCCAATTAACAACTTCAATCACATAACCTTCCTTACAGCACATAAAATAACCTCTAAGTTTTAAATCTATCTATGCAACTAGTAAAGAAACTTGATGACAGAGTGTACAAGCATAGTGATGAGGGCCCTTCAACACTTCATAAGCACACTGAAAACGATTCAGAAGAATATGACTATTGGATCTGAAGGCATAAATTAATAATGAAGTATGTATTAAGTTTGGAATTAAAAATGCATAAATTGTGCTTTCATGTGTCCAAAATCTAGCAGAAACATAGTCTTTTCTCATAAGTTATTTATCATAAATCCTATAACAAACTAAGTTATTCCTCCTCCATATTATCCTAACAGAATTCTATTAATTACATCCAATAAGGTCGAAATTGGATCTGTTCCTTCAATTATGAAAAAATTCTCAAAATAAAAGTTATTTTGTTCACAAAATCTGGAAAATCTGCTGAAGTTGTTGGGTTTGACCAGCATTGACCGGACACCTATTTCATTCAAAATTGAAAGTGGATAGGTAATCCACCTTCTGTGTACATTTAGCTTCATGCCCACAATCTTCAAATTCACCAACCTGTTATGCAACATGTCAAACCGTGGAGCAATTATAGGAAGTTACAACTTCTTGTAATTTTCTGGAAAATGTCATTTTTAACACAATAATTTCAAAAAATAATTTCAAGCTAAAAATAATGATAATGACATCATATCATTTGGTTTCTAAGTATTATAGCTAGAATATGAAGGCTAAATGGTCAAAAATGATAATCAAAAGAGGATTTTTAAGTTAAATGGACAGTCATAATTTGATACCAACATTCCCCCAAACTTAGGATTTTGCATGCCCTCATGCAAATGAATTCTAACCTATCAAATTCTGCCTTCTGCCTCTGCTACTTAAAGTAAAGCATTGATGTTCATTTGGGTTTCATACTCTGTCTTGAAGATTTGATACTTGGTTTTAATTGCCTTCTTTTGCTGGTAGAATTTATAGGCCTTCCTACACATTTGCATTTTATAAGCTTTGAGTTTCTTAACCTTCTTTTTCAATTTTTCATTCACATCTTGAAATTTCTCAACTTCCCTTTCCAGCTTCCTTTTCTTCTTTCCTGAGAATTTATGTTCTTGTTGTTCCTTTTCCTTCTCTTTTATTTCTAATCCTTGTATGTAATCATATTGGGGTTGTTGTAGAATGTCATATTCCTCCACCATTTTCCCTTTCTGACCAAACTTAGTCTTTCTGGACTTCCTTGTGTAGGTAATAAAAATTTTATCATGTTCAACTTTCTCAACTTCCTCTCTTACCATTCTTCTTGTTTTGATACTACTGTTGGATGGAGTAGAGTTACTTTGTCTATACTCTAAAAAGTCTTCCTCTATAGTATCTACATCAATCAATAGTTTTGCATGTTTCTTCCCTTCCTTTAAATTCTGTTTTTCTTCCTGTGAATCTTGCTGCTTTGCTTGCTCCTCATATGCTATAAACTCATTAGTCACCAAGAATTTCTTCCATGTCACACTTATCTTTTGCATTTCAAACTCAATCAACATTTTTACCAAGCCATGGTGATATAAACTCCTATCCTTGTTTTTTTTTTGTTTTCGTATGGTCTTAGACATCTTAGTTAAGCTTTGAGAAAGAAAAGAAGGCAAGCTTATAACACAGTCCCCTCTTAGATGCATTAACAATTTGATATGATAAATAAATACAATGTTGTATCTTCCCTCACAAGTTATAAATTTTTTAATGACATAACTATTTTGTCCCATGGATGAATGAGCCAACTCCTAGGAATCCCTGATTTCTAGTCAACTGATGATACCCTTGTCCTGGATATGAAATGTGTCCATGTTTTCTCCTTGAACTGCTTTGTTTTAAAATACTTCTCCCCTTCTAGGCTTATGCCTATTGCTTGATCAATTGTGTCTTCTGACACCCTAAAAGACAAGTTTCCTACAATGGCCCTCTCTCTAGTTCATGAAGAGGCAAACTCCCTCGCTATTAGCTAATTGTGCCCATTAAATTTTTCTATGAATGTCAGCCATTTTTTTGCCCTAAAAATGTCTATGTAGTCCTTATGAAATTTGGAAGGGTCAAATTGTTCTGGCTCTGTTCTATTTGCCATGAGAGAATTTTTTTTTACCTCTAGTTACCCTATGCTGTAAGAAGAATTTATGATTGTAAAAAAAAATTATTGAATTTTCCTTATGCTGTAAAAAGAATTTTACCGTAATTGTGATAAGAAAGCTACCTGAGCCTGAGTGCTATGCGTATCTCTGTTTTTTAGTGGAGGGTGTTGTTAATTAAATTGGAATGCCCTTCAATTGGTTCTATAGAATCTCCCCTGTGTCGTGGCCCTCTTACTTGTATGTTGACATTGTTATTGTCAACATACTCGTAACACTATACCCATACGTATTTTAGAGAGGATTTCATTTTAATCTTCAGAATTTTAAACAACTCTTACCAGTCACTAAGGTAAATTCGCAATATTCTCTATAAGTTCGGACTTCTACCTATACTCCGTGGTAAATATAACATTTACTTCCCTTTTTCAACACAACGGTTTCATTCATAATGAACCTTGCTGCCTCCATTTAGCACTTGATTATGCAATGAACCCTCGGTCCCTTCACGTAGCATATACTTCAATGATAATCCTTTAGTTCCTTACAAAAGTAGTTTTAGTGACGTCGTAAGAAGTCCTAGCAACAGTCTTGGAATGCTGAAATTGGGTATGGTGCAAGCCCTTCGCTAAAATCGTGAGGCTACAAATCATTAAGGCGTCTTTAGATCGTGAGGGCATTGAGTCATTATGATTTCTCTGAACTAACCGTTAATCCTCATTATGATAACATATCCTTTTTCATATCAAATATTTTTTATGTTCTAGATGTAAAAAAAAATTGGTTGAAAACCATAAAAATTTATAAATCCTTTATCTTCATGTCCTTATCCCATCTTTCAAAATTTGGATCTGTAGCTACTAATTGATGGCTTCTAATCTATAGTTGTTGACTTAATTGGTTCTGAGTATGCATGCTTAGTTTTAGTAGGTCTATTGGTACTTATGATTGTCGGTTGAATGTTGGATTAGAAATGTGTGTACAGGATAAAAGATAGGCTTTAAGAATCAGGTTTAGGGATATGTACAGGATAGAAAATAGGACTAATGTAACTAGAAATTTATGTACAGGATAGAAAATCTAGTTTTTAAGAGTAGGAATGACTCCTACAGGATATAAAAATAGGCATGTATGACATAGGATATGCTAGATATTAGAGACTAAAATCAATAATCATCATAAACCACTATTTAAAACTTGGAATTAATAAAAGAAATTAAAAGTATTAAAATGAAAATTCTTACATCCCTCTCATATTTCTTTGTTTGGAAGCTAGCTTTTGTTGTTTGATATGTTCAGGCATAGAATAATGTTGATGGTGTCCATTTCTCTCTTAAGTGTAGTCTCTTTTCCTTAGGTGCAGTCCAGTGTTCTTCTTTGCAACCTTCTTCTTCTTAGGTGAAGTGTTCTTCTTTGCAATATTCTTCTTCCTAGCTGCAGTCTTCTTCTTTGCAGATTCAATCTTCCTCTTAACAGATCCCATTCTGATAATGTTCATAGAACAAGTCCCTTTTCTGAAAATGAGAATTTGTAGATAACAGGTTCCTTTCTGAAAAATGATAATTTATAGATAACAGGTTCCTTTCTTAAAAATGAGAATTTATAGATAACAGGTCAGTTTTTGAGATATGTTTAAAGTTTGATCAATATTGAACAACAATCATTTCTGTTGAGAATCCATTAGAAAATGTAAAGACAAATCTCTTCTTCTACCGGAAAATAAAATTAAGGAGATGAAAGCATCAAGAGGTTCATACTTTCTCCTCCCCTACTGATGGTTTGACTTGTGCTCAAGTTATTTTTTTGAGATTGAAATTGGAAAATGATTTTATTTTGAACATCAAACTGAATGAAAGAGAATTCTTACAAGCCAATTGCTTTGTTTTCTCATAAGAATTCGTGTTTAGAGTATGCCATATAGGGTTTCCATATCTAAACATTATTATGTTTTTTTTATTTAATTTTATTTATTATTTTTCTTTTTCTTTTTATTAAAAAAAAAAGAATTCTTAAGGCTTAGATATTACAGTTGACTATTGTACTATCTATACCTCCTTTTGCTTTGATATTGTTTCCATGAAATCTTCTTTGCTGACAGGCTTATGATAGATCTAGAGCCTGTGTCCATTTACTAGATATGTTTGTCCTTCCTGGTCAATTGTGGTGAGTTTGACTGATCCATTCTCCAAGACTTCAGTGATTTCATAAGGGCTCATCCAATGGGTCATAAATTTGGCTTTATGGTCTTTGAATTTTGAGTCAAAGAATAATTCCCAGACACCAACTTGAAATTATTTCTTCTGAATTAATTTATCATGCCATTGTCTCCTCTGTTGTTGTATCATTATTGTTCTTTCCACTGCTTGCAGTCTCATCTCGTCTAACTGATTTAATTGCATGATTCTTTCTTGTTGACCTTCAGAGAGATCTATTTCTAAGTCTATAGCCAGTTTGTAAGTATGTATTTGAAACTCTATTGGCAACATGACTTCTTTTCCGTACACTAGCTGATAAGGTGTAAACCCTGTTGTGTTGTGTTTTGCAACTATTTTTGTCATGATCCCTTCTAGTGTCTTGTTTGTAGATTCCACTTGGCCATTGGCCTGCAGATGGTAGGGTGTACTCCTTCTATGCTTGATTTTATACTTGTCAGTAATGTCTTGAACCAGTCTAGAACTGAATTGACTCCCTTGGTCGGTTACTATCTCTTTGGGCACTCCATATCTAACAAAGATTTCTTCGAAAAGGAAATTGACTACTGTTTGTTCAGTGGCCCTTATAAGTGCCTTTTCTTCGGCCCATTTAGTCACATAGTTGGTCAATACAAGAATGTACTTCTTACCTTTGGATGGTGGATTGATGGGTCCAATAAAATCGAGAGCCCATTTTTGAGACAAAGCTCTTTAATGGCTTTGGTATAAATCAGAATATCCTTCATTGCCTGGAGTAATGGAATTTTGACATACACATTTCTCAATTCATCAAGAACATCGAATGTGGCAATGGTGTGGGTAACTTGGGCTAGAGTAATCATTCTGGAAATGGAGGTGATGGTAGTGTTTTGATTTGTCGACCCTGTTTTAAATTGTTTTGTGTTGGGTCATTTTGTTTACTGCGCGTTGGTTTTTCTTGTTCATCAATTTTACTCTCTTTTTGTGACTGTGGTGTAACAGGTGGAGGTTCTTTTTGCAGAGTTCGACCTGACCTTAGTTCAATGTTTTGCGATGGCAGAGTTGGGTACAATGGTCCTTCATCCATGATGTAAGATGGTCTATCTATTCAGTTGTTTGGTTTAGCTATGGGTTGAGTTGGTAGTTGTGTGGGTTTAGGAGGTTGTTGGATGGTAATTGTAGCTGTGGTGAATTTATTTGTGGAGGAGTGGGTAAGATTTGTTGAGGATATTGTTGTTGATAAGCAACTGATTGCTGAGGGTATTGTTGTGGATATGGCTGAGTAAATGGTTGGTGATATTACTGAGGTTGTTGTTGAGTAAATTGTTGAGGATAAGGATATCCTTTCCATCCTTGTTGTGGATAAGTTTGTTGTTTTTTATTAAACCAATTTTGCCAAGGCATAGGAACATGCCAAGAATTTTGAACAGGCATGTTATAATTTGTTGGACTTGGGTTTTGATACATACCTGGAGGTCTTGGCTGCCATGGCCTTCTAATACATGTTCTCCATTTCTGCAATGGCTTCCAAATTATAATTCTACACAATTTTCATCTTTGTGCAATCCTTAGTGTCATGATTTTATGTACAAAACCCACAAATCTGCACATTATCTAAAGGACATTCTTTCAAAGCATGTTTTTGTCTACATTTGGGACAGAATATAGAAAACTCTTGTTCTTGTTCATCTTGTCTTTTATGTGTTTTTAAAGTGTCTATTTGATTCCCAAAGGTGCTTAAAAGGTCTGTTTTGAAATCTTCAAATAGATTGCCTAGTTCAGCTCTAGTTATATTTCTTGTGGTAGATGTAGTGATCTTAGATGTCATAGCTCGTTTTCCATTTCTTGCCCTACTTTTGGAGTACTTTTGACACAAGTCCACAATCTCAACAAAAGGTAAATTAGAAATGTCCCTTTTAGCCATGAGATTAAGGTTATCTAGATACTCATCCCGGATGCCCTTACGAAATTATTGTTCGAATAAGATCAACAGAGATGGTTCTATGTTTTTATTTTTGTAGATTTATATGAGAATGTTTCCAAATATTCCTCTAAGGTCTCATCTTCTTGTTGATTCATTCTAAATATGCCATCTTTAGAATCTTTTGATAGACAATAAGGTTGATACTTCTTCAAAAAGATTTTTCTCATGTCATCCCAATCAGTGACTGAATGTTCACCTATTCCCATGAACCACCTATGTGCTACTGCTTTTAATGTAGTAGGAAAAAGTAATACCATACCATAACATTATGGTAATACAGATGGAGGTATATTTTTCATTTTAATTTCTTCATCCATATACTCTCCTCTATCTTGAATTGGAAATTTAAATGTGGATTCCTCTCCCTTTGGTGGATTTGGATTTCCTCCAAACAGAGTATCATTTCCTTGTTTTTCTTCATTCTCTCTTTTTCTTCTCCTTTCTTCCATTTGTCTCTCATACTCCCTTAGTTGTTCTTTAGTAGGTCCTCTGGATCCTCTATCTTCAACCATTGTGATTTGTGATTTGTCTAAGGTTTCGATCTCTTCTTCTTGTTTTAGTTCTTGAGGGAAAATTTGTTCAAAGATAGGATGTTGGATTCTTGTACTACTCTCTTTTAGTTTCCCTACTGTAGAAGTCTCAGGTATATATCTTTTCTTTTCCTCATGAGCTAGTAGGATTTGTCTTTCAATGAGAGTAAGTCTTTGGCTTGATCTTTGTTTTTCCTCAAGTTTTTCCACAATAACTTTTCCAGTTGGTGTTGTGCACTCAAACCTTTCTAATGGTTCTACTCCTAATGGTGGGTTAGTTTTTGGTTGGGGGGTTTTTGTGAATCTTCCTTTCTCATCCCTAAATCTAGACATAAATAAACATTACTAGAAATTAAATTTAAATCTATGATTTTGTTGTTTTGTTGATTTTAAGTGTTTTTTAGATTTTTTTTTTCTAAATATTTCTAGTTGCACCTCCCCAACAACGGCGCCAAAATGTTTGGTCTTTACTTACTAAGGTAAGTTAAGCTCTTAATTCCTTTATCAACCCCGGAAAGTACACTTAGAGGCATTCATCCAATGTATATAGATCTAGAAGGATCTAAGGTTCTAATGATAGCCTAGTGAAATGAGATTAACAATGCTCTCTTACAAGAGGTCCTTCCTTGTCTTTTCAAACATTTAAGCATCAATTTAGATGAAAACAAACCTGATGAAATTCTGATTGCCTAAGTAACAAAATTGAGTATTAATGACTGGTTAAAATCCTATCATTCCCTTACGATAATCTTGCTTAATAGAATCCTTTCCAATCCTTGGATCATAACAGTTCAAAGCAATTTCAACACCTAAAAAATCCAAGCAACAAATAAGATAAGTAACATTGCAAACCAATGATAGTTGAATCTCTTACAAGAATCACTTATCTAATTGTAAATTGAATTTAATAATTGCAAATCTGAATCACTTGGAAATCAAACCATGAACTATATTTGAAATTAAAGCTAATAAGAAAATATCGAAATTATACAATAGCAAGCATATATATGTCAATATTCAAGATCAGTATTGTTTGATTCATTTTACAAGGCTCTTTTCACAACGAATACAAATCCTTTCCAATTAACAACTTCAATCACGTAACCTTCTTGACAGCACATAAAATAACCTCTAAGTTTTAAATCTATCTATGCAACTAGTAAAGAAACTTGATGACAGAGTGTACCAGCGTAGTGATGAGGGCCCTTCAACACTTCACAAGCACACTGAAAACGATTCAGAAGAATATGACTATTGGATCCAAAGGCATAAACTCAATGCTGGAGTCTATATTAAGTCTGGAATTAAAAATGCATGAATTGTACTTTCATGTGTCCAAAATCTAGCAGAAACATAGTCTTTTCACATATGTTATTTATCATAAATCCTATAACAAAAGAAGTTATTCCTCCTCCATATTATTCTAACAGAATTCTATTAATTACATCCAAGAAGGTCAAAATTGGATCAGTTCCTTCAGTTATGCAAAAATTCTCAAAATAGAAATTATTTTGTTCACAAAATCTGGAAATTCTGCTGAAGTGGCTGGGTTTGACCAGCATTGACCGGACACCTATTTCCTTCAAAATCGAAAGTGGATAGGTAATCCACCATTCATGTACATTTATCTTCATGCCCACAATCTTCAAATTCACCAACCCGTTATGAAACATGTCAAACCATGGAGCAATTACAAGAAGTTACAACTTCTTGTAATTTTCTGGAAAATGTCAATTTTAACACAATAATTTCAAAAATTAATTTCAAGCTAAAAATAATGATAATGACATCATATCATTTGGTTTCTAAGGATTATAGCTAGAATATGAAGGTTAAATGGTCAAAAATGATAATCAAAAGAGGATTTTTAAGTGAATGGACAGTCATAATTTGATACTAACACTTGGTATTCGTTAATTGAAGTCTCCATAAGAAGAATAGTTTGTTTCAGTTTTCCTCTCCAGTGGGAGAGGCTTTGGCCCTAGATGATCACCTATATTTTGTGTCTCTTGTCTCTATAGTTTATGCATAAGTAGTTGTTTGATGAAGAAGAACACTATAATAATATAAGTGAAAGAATATTTTGATCTAACTAGTAAAAAGAATTCACAAGTGGTTATCTAAAGAAGAGAAATCACCTACTTTATATGCCCTATATTTCTTAACACATTTTGGCACAATGTGCCTTGCAAACTCCTTTGGGATCACATCAATGAAAATCCATTGTACTAAACCTAATGTTTTCCAATTATTTACTTTCAGCTTCGACGACCTTCAAGTTCTTAATCTCATAATATCCCACTTGCAAAGGAAAGGAATTCTAAGGTGCCTTCTTCTTTATATGCAATAGTGAAGAATAAATGTGACAAGATGAAAGGAAAACTCTTGCATAACAACTTTATCCATGGCATAACTCAGCAAGAGATGACATCATTTCTAACAAATAAACACGCTGAGGTATGCTATTGGGCATGGAATCCCCCCAAAGGCATGTTTTGGGGCTTAAATTACAAGTTTTGAGCAAGTTTTTTTGTAAAATATCCACGAATTGCGAGCACGGAGCATGAAGTATGATAGAGTCACAGGGTTGTCCACCCTAGCTTTTTTAATGTAATGTCAGCTGGATAGACCTACCCATGGTCCGCAGACCATGGGATTGTATAAATAGAGTGAGGACCTAAGTGTAAAAGAGAATGGGAGAAGAAGAATAAGAAGTCTAATGGATTGAGTCAAAGTGTAAAGTGTGTTTGTGGGTCGTAGAGTAGGATAAATCTCTGCAGTTGAGTGCGCAGAGGCCTAGTAGTCCGTAGCTGAGTGTGGGGACCCCTGCAGCTGAGTGTGTAGGGTAGGTCGAGTCTGTAACTGTTGAAGAATCAATAAAGAGAAGTTTTGATATAATTATGTGTATCTTTTCCTGGGTTAATGCATGATTGGATATAATTTGCAAATATACTGTTTATTTACTGCGTGAACCTGTATGAATGTTTTGTATTGTTAAGTATAACTTCAGACATTTAAGTAGATGAAGGTTCTTAAATAATATTGGAAGATAAATAAGAGCTCAGGTAATAGCGCAGAGCGTGAAAACCCCTGGTTAGGGCTGTGCGAAGGAAGGGTATCAGGCCGTGGGGAACGGAAGGTGCACGAAGCTACCTATGCGCAGGGACAAACAAAGGACCAGTCAAACTCATTAGACATCTCCAGGGTGCAGAAACCTGGTTCTAGCACCCTCCCATACTACTTCGGGTGAGACCTCAGTTCGTACTCTACAGACTGTTGCTGAAAGGGTGAGTAGTACAAGGATTTGTTTGGCTAATTAACTCCGAACCTGGGTCAAGCCCCAACAAGCCAACAAATGGTTCCATTGCCGGGACCAAGATCTGCATAGAGATGTCTGATGTCATATCACTAGAATCTGATAAAGAAAGGAATTGAAGATTGGTTAGACAGAAAGATTCACGAGTTCGCGACGCAGGAAAATAGGAATCCGCAAATATCAAAGGAAGAGTGGTTAGATTTCTACTTGTATAGGGAGATCCATGAAATTTTCTTTGCATCCTTCCCCACTGAGTTGTATGAGTGGATCACAAAGCTAGCAAATAACCAAGAAAGGTGTAAACTCAAAAAACCTATTGTGTGGACTCCAGAATTGGTGTCCAGACTAGAAGCATCGGAAGATCCAATCGCACGAGCTATTGAACACTGCTTGATAGAATCATAGGAGGGTTCATCACTGAATTTGTAATAGATACTTCAGTCAACTATAGAAAAGAAGAACGACACTTCCTCAAGGGAACACGAGGTAAGTATGTTAAGTCTTTAAATGCTTGGATTAAAATTCTACTGTGTGAAAAGTGGGTTATGTGAATAAATTGATGTTTGGGGCTACGCGAAGTGGGAGAATCTACAGAAATGAAGGTAGCACAAAATCAAAGACTAGCCCCTTGATTTCACCTTCGTGAAGAGGAAAAGAGGAGCACGCGAAGGTTTCACCAAGAAGTGTGATCAATCTGATAAGGCAGAGGATTCCACGCATACCATCACCACCCACATCACCATTAATTTCATCATCTTCACCCTTGACTTCACCCATACCACCTCTGCCACCACCGTGAAGCAGTATGGCTAGCGCGATAAAGCTACCAGTGTTCAAAGGAGTAGGGAATTAAGATCCAAACCAATTTTGGTTCATGGTAAAAGCTGTAAGGGAAGCACAGGGTGTCATGGACGAAAATATAAAGAAGATGACATTAGTCAACACTCTGCAAGATCGCACACTGACTTGGTACATTAAACATTCCAATGACAATTTGAATACAGGGATAGCAGATATCCAAACTACACTGAACAAAGAATTTAACAAACCAAAATCAGAGGCACAATCGATCATTGATTTCATGGAAATCAAAATGCTAGCAGGAAAAACCCCATGGGAGTTGGATCAAAGACTGAATTGCAGAATCTACAAAGTGAACATGACCTTAACAGATGGGCAACACTGCGAATGGTTTGTAAAATCATTAACGTTGCATCTACGGAATACGTTGGTGCAACAAAGGCTAACCACTTAGGCTGAGGCTTTGGAAGTCGCAATGAGATTACACAAGACTTCGATACAAGATCATAACCTGGGAGTTCAACAGATTCACACGTAGCTGAAAAAACTTGTGCTTGGAGATGTAGAGCTTGAAACAAGATAGGAAAACCCACCTAGAGATGCGCAATGAGGTTTGGTGCATAAAATGTAAGGGCCAAGGGCATGACAAGGACCACTGCCCAGTGTTCATGAAGTACCTCGTGAAGTGGCACCTACATTATGGTGTGCGATTTGTCAGATAGGAGGAAAGCATGCCATAGATAACTTCCATCTATTACAGAAGTATACACAGAATTCCCAACAATTGTTCTATAATTTCTGCAGGTTAGTAGGCCATGATGAGCACACCTCTAAAATTTATGAGCTAATGATCGATTGGACTCCTACCTACAAATTTTAGGCCAAAACATGACCCCCTGACCAAAACGTAGGGATGGTGTGAACTAGATTTCAGGGACACAGATGAGGCTAAGGTGGAATGGGACTAGGAAGAGGCCACAGAGAGCTGATATGTTACAATTGCGGAGGGACAGGACATTATGCCCATGATTGTATGAATCCAACACGACCATCATGCTTGTATTGTACATTGTTTGATCATGAGACAGAGGACTATCCAACACTGATAGTGAGGTTGCACGAGGTTTCATGATAAAGGAGCACTCCAACCTCCCCTAACTGAGAACCTGCAAATGATGAGGGATGAGCTACGCAAGGAAGACCCTAATGCAAATATCTTTCTCTGGAGTGGTATTATGATAGGGGATGACCAAGGCAAGCAGCCTAAAGAAAGTACCTGGGTTTGCAAGGCTCCAACGAAGGAACCAGAATTTGATTTGGAGTGTGCTAAGGAATCCTTCATGGAAGCTAAGAGGAGCTTCACTGATGCCTCCACTTCAAGAATTAAAGATAGACTGGAGCCAGAAATGGACCCATCAATGCTCACTACATTCTTGGAGACATGCATGAAGCTGTTGTGCAATAGCAAGGATGTAAAGGGGCTACAAGAACTCATAACTAGATGCACCAGGACCGTGTCAGGAGAACCGCATGTAATCCGGAAGCTCGGGAAGCACACGACACGAACAAGGAGGGAGATGAGATTGAACATGCAGATGGGGAATATGAGATGGATCAAGTGATTCTAGATCTAGGATTGGATGTGAACGTCCTGCCAAAACAGATGTGTAAACGTATGGGCAGGCCTGCATTGCAATGGTCTCCTATCCAACTACAGATGGCGAACTAGCAAAATATCCTACCTTTGGGGACATTGCAGGGAATCACAGTAGACATCGAAGGAGCAAGCACACTAGTAGATTTTGAAGTGATATAGATTGTTGATGACAACAATCCCTACCTCGTGCTATTGGGAATAGATTGGACCACTGACATGAATGGAGTGATATATCTAAAGAAGCGCAAGATGATTTTTTAGAAAAAGTCACTACCCGTAGTGGTACCATTGGACCCTACAGAAGGATCATGCTACATAGAGCCAGTGCATGACTATGACAACGATGATGATCCAGACTGCATATATAAGATAATTGTGCATGAGAAAGACTGGGTAAATCGAACCGCGGATGGTCGAATCTCATGGGAGCACGAAATCTCCTATACATGAGATTCTGAAGAAGAGATAGAAAGATGGCAGAACCGGTTACACGAGGTAACCATGCTCAACTATAACATGATGACAAGGTCACTGTGCTTTGTAACAATGGAGATAAGGGATTTGCCTACGTATGACGGGTTAGGTGAAGTGGAGGATTTCTTGAACAAATTTGAAAGAGAAGTGTCGGAACAACAACGTTTCGACACTCTCAAATGGGTACTATGCGCTACATCACAAGATGGTGGGTTATGCACTGGAAGAGTTTTAAGGACTGGCATGAGTACCAGAGGATGATGCACATGTGATTTGGGAAGCCTCCGATGTGATTAATAGAATAAAATTGTTGGACGAATCGGCCTGCGCACCCACCTATCGAGGTGGATACAAGCATATGGTGTGAAACCTGTACAAATGCACACCATCCTCGCGGTAGGAGACATGGTCGAAAAGAAGGTGTGGGTAAGGAAAAGGCATGAACAACCCCTCCAGTTGGGGCCACAAAGTATGGAAAGGCCAAGTGTGCAAAAGAATATCCACGCATAAGATTTTAACAAAGTATGCAAAGCACTAATTAAGGTCCACAATGTGAAGTGGACTAACTGGGACCTACGTGTACCCACAGTTCTCTGGGCTTATAGGACCGCGTGCGAAAACTTGACAGCGTAGGCACCGCCAAGGCTAGAGTATGAAGTAACCACGGTAAGCCTTATAGTACTTGGAGAACTTAGACTACTCATGATAGCACCGATAGATACGACGGTTCACAGAACCATGAAAGCAAAAATCCAATAGGGAAATCTCAGACTCCAAGAACTTGAGGAAGAAATGATACGATTAAGGAAGAAAAGTGCTCTAGTGGATGCGAAAGTCAAGAAGATGGAGGAAAATATAATGGAACATTTTCTTGAAAAAAGATCAAGATGATAAGGCAAGATGTGTACGATCGCAAAGATAGGTTTAAGGCCTATCACCATGAATTGATCAGTCTGATGCCTTGGCTTGTACCGCACAATGCTAAGCAGGGTAGTGCGTTGCAGATGGTAATGTGTGTATTCTACAGGAAACATGATGGATGACAGGATGAAACTCTCCACGGGTGGTGCGACCACCTGACTAGCTGAGAGAAGAACAGTCTTAGCACTCTAGGCAATTGAAAGGGAGTGCAAGACTATAAACTATTCTACCTGGGAGCTCCAGGATGTTGGAGCTGCGCACAAAAGCAAAGAGTTGCAAGGTCCGCAACCGTGCCTGGTGGGCAGCTCTAGCGTGTGGGTTGAAGGCGCAACTGTCCACCCCCTCAAAAGTTAGAGAACAGTGTGCTAGTGCTACCACAGTGGGATTGGATGAGATTGGCAGTGCAATGCGAGACTGCACCAGTATGTTGTAAGAATTGCTTGAGGTCCTCTCAAACCTGCAATTGGACCCCAACATCCAACATTTAGAAACAAAGGTGCAAGAACTCCGACAACGATATGACAACATTCGAGGAACTACGTAGACAGTGGTCCTCACTCAGAGGCTCGCGTGGATACAATAGGCTAAAGTGCTGAAAGAGCATGTGGACGTGACATGACACAAGGAAGCAATCCTAAAGGTGTGCGTTCAACCTTGGATCGACAAGGCCTTCACTATCACAGCAGAAATTGAAGGCAAGCTCGTATAAATGCAGGGGATGCATGCCTTGATGCAGAGAAGCACTCCTGACACAGAGGTTTCGGAACAGTGTATGCAGTAGATCCAGCAAGCAGTAGCATAGTGCACTACTGACCTTGTCATAGTTCAAGAACAGTTGGAGGGACTCCGCACAAAGATCTCCGTACCAACAGAGTGACTAGAGGGCAAGTCGCGATGTTTGTGCTGGAGGCTTGTTGGGCATGGAATCCCCCTAGAGGCATGTGTTGGGGCTTGATCCCAAGTTTTGAGCAAGTATTTTGTAAAAGCTCTGCGAATTGCGGGCGCAGAGTACGAAGTATGATAGAGTCACAGGGTTGTCCACTCTAGCTTTTTTAATGTAATGTCGACTGGATAGACCTACCCATGGTCCTTGGACCATGGGATTGTATAAATAGAGCAAGGCTCTAAGTGTAAAAGAGAATGAGAGAAGAAGAATGAGAAGTCTAAGTGATTGAGTCGAAGTGTAAAGTGTGTCTATGGGTCGTAGAGTAGGAGAAGGCTCTACATTTGAGTGTGTACAGGCCTAATAGTCTGCAACTGAGTGCGCACACCCCTACATCTGAGTGCACAGGGAAGGTTGAGTCTCTAACCGTTGAAGAATCAATAAAGAGAAGTTTTGATATAATTATGTGTATCTTTTCTTGGGTTAATGCATGATTGGATATAATTTCCAAATATATTGTTTATTTACTATGCGAACCTGTATGAATGTTTTGTATTGTTAAGTATAACTTAAGACATTTAAGTAGGCAAAGATTCATCAATAATACTGGAAGATAAATAAGTGCTCGGGTAATAGCGCAGAGCGCGGCACAACCCCTAGTTAGGGTTGCGCGAAGGCAGGGTATCAGGTTGCGAGGAACGGAAGGTGCATGAAGCCACCTGCGTGCAGCGACAAACAAAGGACCAGTCGAACTCATCAGACATCTCAAGGGTGCGGAAACCTAGTTCTAGCACCCTCCCATACTACTCCAAGTGAGACCTCAGTTTGCGCTTCGCGGACTGTTGCCGAAAGGGCCAATAGTACAGGGATTTGTTTGGTTAATTAACTCCGAACTTGGGTCAAGCCCCAAAAAGCCAACATATGTACCATCTATTGAAGCAAACCAATCTGATACTTCCATCATTGAGTTCATGACCTTACGAGACATGTAAGGGGCCTTCTCTTCAAAGATCATTTTCAATAATACCTTGAAGAAATTCTCAACAAGTTTATCATAGACTCCTACACAATTTCATTATATCGTTAGCTTACAATAAATGTGGATAGGAATCTCTTTAGGTTTCCATTTTCATTCCAAACTAGGGAATTCATTATGAGAACATATTTTCTCTAACATGTAGTAAGACATGTAAAATTGTTGTTGTTTGCATTATGGCATATTTTTCTCCTTATTCAAGTTAATCTGTAACTACTACGACACTAGATGAGACCAGGGGAATGTATTCCTTTCCACAACAATCTGATGTAGCATGTATACTAATCCTTTTATGAAGAATTCAACATTCTTTTGTTCATAGGCTCAACAATACAAAACCATCAAGTAATGAAACACTATTATGAGTGATTTGGTCTTGTAAGTATTTTTGGGTGTCTAGAAAAATTTTGTCGGTTCTTTCCACCATGACTTAACCACTTCCTTAATGTTTAGATAGCCTTACGTTGCATAAAATTGTGAATCCATCTGTTGCTTAGGCTCAGGGAAATTATAGATTGAGTGAATTTGATGTGGTCAGTAGGAATAAAGTTGTTGCCCACTAGCACTAGTTAATGACATGTTGTTGGTATCAAGGCCCTACAAAATCCATCTAATAACATTTTCACATGGTGAAACTAGGAATCTGCAAGCGACCATGTGTAACCCTAATCATTGAATGTTGATGTAAACATGCCTATCCTCTAGACCTTCTTTGAAATATATGGTAGTAAATGCATCCTTGATGGTATTCCAAGTGACATTGGAATCCTTCTCAATGTAATATTGTGTGTCTGATAGAATAGGAACTGATATTGAGGGATTTTCAATGAATTCCTCGGTACTAATTTTGGTAGCCTCCTTTGATGTTCTCTTCTTGGGAGGCATGGTGCTACCTAATTATTAGAGAAAGATGTGTTCAGGATATGTAGTACCTGTTGTAAGAGATGCACTCATGGAAATGGAAATTTAGCTCAAAATAGATCAGTTATACAATCAACTTTAAAGTAGAAACGTAGTCAATGAGGGGAGATATTGTGAAATTCTAGGCCAGAAAGAGGCAGACTAGGTTTTGGAATTGTGAAATGCATAGTGAGAGAGGTAGATTGCACAATTGTAGTTGACAAGAAACTATCTGATGGACTAGAATCGCGCAATGCACAATATTAGCTAACAGAGACGGGGAATGTGTAGTGCACAGTTTTAGTTGCCAAGCAGGGCCATTGCTCACTGGGATTGCATAATGCATAACTAGGGGAGGTTTGTGACTATTCAATTCATAGATGCAACTGGAAAGGGAAGGGACTTGTTGCTTCTCATCATGAAATGTGCAGAGAGAGAGGCTAGCAATCACTAAGGACTATGTGTAGTTAAACTAGGGAGAGAGGCAAACTTCGAATCTAGCACTAAAGAGGGAAAAGGTGTAGATCAATATCAAAATCAATTAGAGCAATCTTTAACTTCACCCAGATAACATAATACAGAAAGAAGAACATGCATGC
The DNA here is from genome assembly GCA_000404065.3 of Pinus taeda. NCBI lineage: Eukaryota > Viridiplantae > Streptophyta > Pinopsida > Pinales > Pinaceae > Pinus > Pinus taeda. The sequence goes on along the minus strand of APFE030635019.1, from coordinate 8,290 downwards.
ATAGATAGATCTAGTAACAGTAACTGTTGATTGGTGAAATGACAAGAAATCAATATGACACTTGTAAAAGTGACTCAAAATACTAAAATGACACTTGTACAAGCTAAAAATAATAGGAATTCCAACTACTACAAGAAGAATTAGGTGAAATGACACTTGCAAACACAAAAATGATAAAAGAAATGGAAAAATCAACAAAAAGAGACACTTGACAAACTTAAACAAATTCTTTTGGTAGAAATCACATGAGAGAATTATTTTGGCCAACTCGTTTCGAACAACTATGTGTGGTTCATCATCAGGACCAGATGAAGATGCATACCATGAATTGAGAAACTTAACGGGAAAAGCATTGAAAATCGAATCCAAAGCTCCTTGAACTCATCAGAATGGCTAGAGCTCCAATGTCAAATGTGAAAACGATCTTTACAAGCCTCTATCATATATGTTGGCATTATGAGACAAGTGTTGTCATTGATGGAAAATCACTCAGATGATAAATTATAGTGCAGCAAAGTTATTTTCAAGTTCAGGAAATTTTATGCAGAGAAAAGTTTACTTCATGTAGAGAAACGTTCACGGAATTTTATGCAAAGAAAAGTTTATTTCATGTAGAGAAAAGTTCACGGAATTTTATGCAGAGAAAAGTTTATTTCATGGGGAGAAAAGTTCACGCACTTTCATGGTTGGTTCATGGTATTAGTCCCACAGTTTTTGATCCAATGGTTTTGGCCCGTGGTATTGGTCCATGAGGAAGAGCTTGCCTATATAAAGCAAAGGAGATCATTTGGCTTGGGTATGCTTTTGGGTTGAATATCTTAAGATCTGAAATATTGGGTTATTGTTTCAAAAGCTCGATCAATATGAAAGTGAAGTGGAAAGCGAATCTGTGAAGGGTGATCTCTCGAGCGCTGCAGCAGCGGCAGTGCAGAGGCGCCACAGAAGGCGCAGTGCGGAGACGCCACAGAGGCGCCACAGAAGGCGCAGTGCGAAGGCGCCACAGAAGGCGCAATGCGGAGACGCCACAGAGGCGCCAAAGAAGGCGCAGTGTGGAGACGCCACAGGAGACGCCACAGAGGCGCCAGAGAAAAGGAAATTGCGTATCTGTCTTAAGATCTTTTGTTGACTGATTTTTTTGTTGATAAGGTGTTCTGGGTTTAGTTTACTGTTATTGTGGATCTGGTTATCTGGGTGACTTACTGGTACTTGATGATCATTTGATGTTTATGGATCCAGTTTAAAAATTTATGAAAAGTGGTCCTTGAAAGAAAAGAAGTAGGGGGTTGTAGCTCCCTTCCAGGAGAGACTGGAAAACGAGAGAGAGTTGTAGCTCTCTGCAGGTTGCAGCCTACGTACTGGTAAAGGACTGCACCAATACAAGACCATTGTAAAAGGAGTTTATAATTTGAAAGAAGATAGAGACATATTGCAGCAGGTGGTTTTCACCCACATTGGGTTTCCACCTTATATCTGGTGTTCTTTGATGTGACTGTCTGTTTTTCTTGCTCATTATTTTATGGTACTTATATGCAAAAATAATTCAAAGTGTAAATAAGGAAGATTTGTTAAAAGAACTAGATAATATTGATTCACCGCCCCCTCTCAGTATTATTTTCAACAGATTGGTGGTAATAGATGTACATGCGTTGTATGGTTCGAGAAATAATATGTGATTGATTACTAAGGCATAAGAAACAGAAGGGTGCTAATAACTACCTATTGGTGTAAATAATGTGACTTCCATACCATTAACAGTGCTCTGCTGCCGACAGGTGTCCATAACCTTGGCAGAGTTGTTTATTTCACCCATGGAACCATGATCCTTTGTGTATTCTTAGGAAATGTTGTGTGATGTCAAAATGTAGGCCATTATGCTGGCTTGGTGACTAGTTAGCCATAATGCCATTCACGAGGAAGGAGCGAAAGGTGGGCAGGCTGGCTCGTCATGAGACCTGCTATTCTAAGGGTTCTTTATTTGATATACCTTTTGGACCATATCCCTAGTGTGGTGGCCACAGTGGGAATGCCACTTCACCTTCATCTTCATGACCATGGTAGGCTGGCTCTTGATGAAACCCCCTATCCTACATTTGACAACTTATAAGTCATTAAGACATCATTGTTTGCTCTTTTTTCTTTGTTTTTCATAAAGTACTTTCCCTATTTATGCACAAAGGGTGGTTCAACACTCCTTAAGAGTAAGAATGGTGGAAGAACTCTTAACATCTCAATAGGAAGATATAAACCCTTTTCTCTTATTCCTGAAAAATAATCAAAGAGGATTAAAAGGGACCAACATGATAAAGATAACCAATCAGAGCAGAATTAGTAGAACAATGATAGGAAAAGATAATGAATAAGCGTGTCCTTCCTTCTATCCTCTTACCAATTCAAAGCGATTTCTTATAAAGACAACGATTTTATGATTCATTGATTTCAGTATGTTGTGATTTTGTATCCATTGCATAAGTGCATAGTTGTATTCTAAAAGACTTGAAAGAACAAGAACAATAAGCATCCTTAATTTAGAACAGCAAGGGGAATAAGTTGTTTCAAAAGGGAGAGAAAAAGAGTGCAAGTGGTGTTCCTTTTGGAAAAAGGAACAAAAAAAGACCAATAATATTATTCCTTTGGAAAAGGAACAGCAGAAAACGCAAATACCGTTCCTTTGAAAAAGGAACAGCAAAGATCGAAAACGTTGTTCCTTTGGAAAAGGAACAACAGAACACACAGATGTCGTTCCTTTGGAAAAGGAACAACAGAAATCGAAAATGATGTTCCTTTGGAAAAGGAATAACAGAACACACAAATGTCGTTCCTTTGGAAAATGAACAACAAAAATAGAAAATGTTGTTCCTTTGGAAAAGGAATAACAAAACATACAAATGTCATTCCTTTGGAAAAGGAACAACAGAAATCAAAAATGTTGTTCCTTTGGAAAAAGAACATCAAAACACACAAATGTCGTTCCTTTGGAAAAGGAACATTGGAAATAAAAAATGTTGTTCCTTTGGAAAAGGAACAGCAAAACACACAGAAATGTCGTTCCTTTGGAAAAGGAACAACAGAAATCGAAAATGTTGTTCCTTTAGAAAAGGAACAACAAAACACGCAGAAATGTCGTTCCTTTGGAAAATGAACAGCGGGAATTGAAAATGTTGTTCCTTTGGAAAATAAACGATAGGAATTGAAAATGTTGTTCCTTTGGAAAAGGAATAGCAAAGCACACAAATGTTGTTCCTTTGAAAAATGAACAACAAAAACTGAAAATGTTGTTCCTTTGGAAAAGGAACAGAAGAAACTGAAAACGTTGTTACTTTGGAAAAGGAACAACAGAACACACAGAAATGTCGTTCCTCTGGAAAATGAATAACAGAAATCGAAAATGATGTTCCTTTGGAAAAGGAATAGCAAAGCACACAAATGTCGTTCCTTTGAAAAAGGAACAGCAAAAACCAAAAATGATGTTCCTTTGGAAAAGGAACAACAGAAACCAAAAATGTTGTTCCCTTGGAAAAGGAACAACAGAACACAGAAATAAAGAAAAATAACAAAATTACAGCAAAATGATGGCTGATCCAAAGGTGTTGTGGCCAGCAACAACCCCCCCTTTTTTATTTAAGTATTTGCCCAAAATACTAAATGAATAGGGGACCCCTAGTTTAATTTTGAGAAAAATCAATTTTTCCTTCTTCAAAATAAAAATACCATCGCAGGCTTAAAGCGGTCTTTCGAATACTTTAACCTAAGTCTAAGATAAGGTAAAGGTCTTTAAGAAATTGCATTAATGCGCAAGGCTCCCGAACGTTAAGCCTAACGTCGCGTCGCAGTAAGTTATGTTCATAAGGAAAAACCTCAAAATATGTCGATCTGCGATAACGCCAATCGCACGATCACACATCGCAGAAATGAAATGGAAATACTTAACAAACATCAAACTCCTACGACCCGCGATGTTGCAGCCTGCAATATTGCGATCGTCGCGATGACACAATCTGCGATCTGGCGATTTGCGATAAGCGCGCCTTGTGATGGCATGATCTTCGATGTAGCATAAAGCGAATCATGAATCATTTAATCGCAAATCCTTTGGGCACCCCATTCAAAGATAGACCACTTACCATAATCTGACTCCAAATCATGCGCTTTTAATGATAGTAAGTGGATTAGTTGTCATTTATTTAATGAGATAAAGACACGTGCTTTGCTAAAGAATGGTTTCACGTAAGGTGGCATATTTAGTATATCGGTTGCATTTAAAACTCTCCCATCACCTTTCTCAATCAGTCATTTCCACCTCGCTTGTAATCTATAGGAAGTAGGAGATAAGAAGATTCAAAAAGCTGAAAGCAGGAGCAAATGGGAAAGAAGAATAAAGCCCAAGGCTCCGAGGCGAAGGAAAAGGCAAAGGAGATGGCGCCCCTGTACACATATACTGCATGAAATAGAGACGCAGGAATTTCGACCTGGGAAGGCATGTATAGCCTGTTGGAGGAGGAAAATCCTAGAGTAATGAAAGTCGATAGCACCGCGGGATCACCAAACTCTTCCGAGGCATCCTTAGAAGAGCTGGCTTGTTCATTTCTTCATAGAATAGCAGCTAGACCCAAGATATTGCCGTATACAGATATGATCGAATGGATACTTGACAATGCAGAGTTACAAGGCAGACAATTCAAGGCTCCAGGGCATGGGCTCATAGGATCATTCGCCGCGCAAGACTTAAAGTTCATGTATCATCTTCCGGAGCCTCAGACGACCTACAACACGCAATTTGTCAAGAAATTTGTAGCAGAGAACTCAAACCTGGCACAAACCACTAAAGAATGGACCAGAAGAGAGGAGACGCTAAAAAAGGACAAAAATGGTATGTACAGCACTGGTTCTCTCACCTCCCCATATTGTTTTGCTGCGGCCATGCTGTGCAGGCTGTTTGGGATGCCAGACATAAATAAATTTTCGTCTGAATGGTTACCACTCATAGACGCTGCCACAAATGCCGATCTCGTGGATTGGGCCAAAATATTTTCTGATAATTTATTCACTGCTGTCATGAATTATCGTTCTAAGAGATCATTGTCACAAAGGGTCTATCCTCCGTTTTATCTGTCTGCTTACATTATGGATTCTATTTGTTATGTATCTAAATTTCCAACTATGGGTTGGAAATGGACTACCCAGGACCCGTCACCTATTCATGCTTACAACAAAGTATTACGGGATTCACAGTTTGCCCCTCACTTCTATCAGATTTTCCACGGGCTCATTTTACCCCTATATAGGATGATGTATGGTGAAGAACCCCCAAGGTGCTCACCCGAAGCACAAATAGGAATCATCCCCGTCGCAAGATGGTTCGGGGAAGAATGGTTCACTTATATCAGAGTTTTTGGGAGCACTATACCTCCACATGTCCTACCCCTGTATGTCCCCGACAAGCTTTTGGCTAGGGAAATTGCCTATCAGACTTGCTCAAAAGGCGACCTAACCAAAGAGTTAAAAGACAAGAAGAAGGCCATATGGCCTCAGTTTCCTATAGCTTGTGGGGCCTTCTCATTATTTGATGTGGGACATGCTTTTGCTGAAGTAGGGAATGTGATGTCCCTACAATTATTTAAATTCCCCGCTCGACCTTTTGACCTAAATAATGTTGCCCAAGATTTCACTATAAGTGTCAGAATAAAATTGTTCGCGGGAAAGAAAGATTTATTTGATGACTTGTTTCAAAATAAAAGTTCATTCCAGGAAGTCTTGCGAGAAGCTAAGTCGAGGTTATCCCCAGATGACCTCGAAAGATTTTTGTTATTCAGAGAAAGAAGGCTAGCCAGCATTCCTCTAGAAAAGTTGCGACCGCTCACCAGAGAGCCTACTCTAAGTGTCAGCCTCAGCGGAAACTCCAGTACTTCCAAATCCAAATCCGATGCTGTCCAAGGAACACTTGAACGTTCTAGAAAGTCTGCAAGCGACCAAAATAAAATCGAAGAAGCAGCCAAGGATACTGCTCAGTCCAGTGCCATGTCGCAACTGCAAGTTATCGCTTCCCCACCAAGAAATGTCCCTCCTCCCGTCACTACATCGTCACTCGTCACGACAGAGCTTGATAAAGCGTGGGAAAACTTCAACGAGCTAATCAGCCTTGAAGGGCAAGTTCCAAGAACGCCTGTGAACAATGCGCAGGTAACTCAGGAAATGGTTTCAACCATGGTCGGTAGTGTCTCAGAAGCAGAACACAGTATATCACTCTGCCTTCTGATCTCCTACTTAGTGTAGATGAAATTCCCCCACTGGACGTATTCTATAGTCCCCAACATAAAGCAGTGGTGAGGAGACAAAGAAAGAAGAGAAAGATGGATAATACGCTGTCGCAGGACGCCGAACATTTAGACGTCTTATGGAAAGACCCTAACAACAATCTGACAGAAAATCTCACGAAGTTGTCTCAAATCACAGGAGCATACGCTTCTGTGAATATCGACAAAGCATCGGAAGCTCAGCAACTGTTGAAGGACCAAGAAAACCAGATACAACTATTACAGCAATAGTTGCAACAAGCCAATGCCAGTAATGAAGCATCCAAACAACTTGAGAAACTATAAGAAGATTTTCGGCAAATGCAGATAAATTATCAGAAAAGCCTGGATGAAAAAGGAAAGCAGTTGCAAGCTTTACAAGAAGTACACAAGGACGAACCCAAGCTTTCCGAATTCATTTCAGAGTCTACTAGATTAAATGAGCAACTTCTGCAGCAACAGGAAGAGTTGGGACGAAAAATATCGCAGTGGAGTCACTATTGCGAGCTGAGCGACAAACTCACCAATCAAGTGACAGACCTGCGAAGTGACTACGACCAGGTTGACAGATGAGTGACAGAGTATATAGCTTGGCAGAATGGAGAGGAAGGGAAGAGAGAAAATGCACCCAAAATAAATGAAAGCCATAAAGAATTTCTCTTTAGCAAATGGGACGATCAAATCAAGCAGGCAGAACAGGCGACAGAGGCAGCGGCAACACAGGCAAGTGTTCTTATAGACTGTGTAAATGAAAATTTACACAGAGCCAATTTGATCACAGAAACCACCCCGGGATACCTACCAGACAAGTCACGAATAGAGGCAGAATGGAAAGAGAAGGCGCGAGAAAAGGGAAAAGCGATCCAGGCTTTGAACAGGTTGAATTGGGAGTACTATTGGGCATACTTAGTTAAGCCACACAGTCAATGGATGACTGTGAAATGCATCACAAACTCAGCAGAGAAAGTAGTGCCAGCTCTCATAGACTCCATTTTCGCAGCCCAGCTCAGCGCAGAAGTCGGCCAACCGACTCTTCTCAAATCCATGCTGAACACTTGCAGTTTCAAAGACCAAATTCAGAAATAGCTTATTTTTAGTAGTTTGCTGTTTCTTTTTGTTTAGATTAGAAAAAGGACGGTCATTTGAGAACCGTATCCTACAATTTTGTAAAAACACTATTATTAGATTTAGGAAGTAGTACTTTAACCCTTCTCATGCATTTAGAGAAGGGTCCGGAGATTTGTCAAAAAACTTATCCTCAGAACATGCACTTCTGCACCCTCAGAGGAGGTTTTGATGAATGGATGGATCGAGATTTATTTTTACTTGCATTTTGATATCTGCTACTGATGTTTCACTTTTGTACTCTTGGTAGATTTTAGAACAAGTAGAGATAGATCGTTTTTGCTTGAAGCTTATGGGTAGAACTAGTCATAAATGGTACTTTTATCTCTTGGCAATTCCTGCTCATATTCTTTAAAGTGATCTACAGTTTCAGTTATTTATATGTTACTGCATGAATGTATGGGTTATCATTTGGCACTTTTGTACGGTGGAGTCATATCGTTTATGTTTTACATATGAATGGCTTATTATGCGATATGCTGTTCACAACTGTTTTGCCTAACTTCTTATGCAAAGTGGTTTATCTTTAATGATTTATATTCTTATAATAGCTGAATGATCTTTATTACCAATTATTGTTCGAAATCTTTTTAGATCGCATAATGGAAGATATACAATCCCGGGTTAGGATAGATTTGATGTGTTGTTTCTCACTAGATTACAATAACATAGAGTAAAGTTAAAGAATCTGAATTAGATTAGCTTTAAAAATACTCTTAGATCAGCATAGTTCAACTCTACACACGCACACACCCAAGATCAGGAAACTGGTCCCGTTATCCCCAGTCGGACCCGCTATACCAAACGGATAAGGAGCTGCCAACCAAGGTTCGGACCGGGTGGGTATCCCCCTTGTTGTCGACCCGATTTTTGGG
>APFE030635014.1:0-11127 GCA_000404065.3 Pinus taeda | reverse complement strand
TTCATTTTACAATTTCCTAAACAAAATTACAGGTGTATAGGAGCGATTGGATTACTTGGTTGGCGTGGAGCGGGTAGAAAATGACGCTAGGAGGAAGTTCTTGGTTTGCAGATCTGGAACGACATTATGGAAAGACGAATGGAAAGAGAGTGACACATGATGAACAACTTTTGAAAATGGCGAGGCGGGAAGGTTTATAAATGGCACAGGGGCAACGATTGACCAACATGGGGGTGATGTCATGCGCGGGGGGGGCATGTGGCTGGATGTGACTGGATGATGGTGGGGATAGGTGCATAGGAGTGGGGGTGGGTGGATTACCATTACCTTAGAATCCGTGCTTGCATGCAAATTTGTCTACCAATTGGTCCAGGTGGCGCATGTTCCCCACTCTCACCATCCTCTGGTGGGTTAGATAACAGGATGTCGAACCGTGTGCTTCCATCCCGGAATGAATATGGACTATCAAATCCAAATCTGAAAATCTATTCTAGGGGGTAATTGTTTAACACCTGAGTATGTTAACCCCTCAAAATTCTTTCGGGGGTTGTTCTAGTGGAGATGGATGACAATCTGCCCAAAAGATGCTTGACCTTTAACCAATGGTGCACACCTGTATAAAAATTCCCCTTATGCTTTATTTTACTTTCCTGATATGGTTTTGATAAGTGGCTTGTGTGTTATTAAACCTTCCAATGCATATCTAGGCTTGAATAGTGGCCCCACATTTTTTTTTAGTTGTTTTCTAACTTTAGGAGGCTCTACAAATGACTCAGTAGGTGCTTTAAAAGGAATTTTAGCTCTAAACCCTGACTCTACTCTATCAACTCTTTGAAAGTGATGATGAATAGAAGCAACATTAGCTCCAACTGGGGACAATGTATTAGACAAAATTCACTCAGAACCTGCAAATTAGTGCATTACTCCCTTGGCATAGAGCTATTTTATTCGGACTTTCAGAAAACAAAAACATAAATAGAAAACAAAGAGCAGTAATGGTTATTTACAAATGGCTCATTGATATTTACAGTGAATAGAAGTGGACCCTTTCAGTGCTAGAAGTAAAGCTTGAGAAAATTCATATTCACATGTAGCCCAAGCACTTCTGCTTCTAAGTTCTCTAGCAGGAAGGTGTTATTCCCTTTTTCCTCAGTAATCCTGAAAGGTCCAAACCAAAGGGGATCAAATTTTCCATGTTTTCCTTTGTCTTCCCCCCTCACATCCCATATCAGTATTAAGTCTCCTAGCTACAAATATATGTCTCTTTCCTTTCTTTCAAACAAGGAATTCATTTTTTCTTGATAACATATTAGATTATAATTAACTTGTTCCTTGTTCTCTTGAAGTTCCACCAATTTATTTATCCTTGTAGTCAAATCATTTGGCTCTTTCTTAATATCTTGCAAGATTTTAGCCACTAGAATGGCTAGATGCATGGGAATATTGTTTCCTTTCCATAAACGAACACAAAAGGGGATTTTCTTGTAGTTATCTTAGTGGTATCCCTGTTGATGCATAAGAAAAAATTTAGTTGTGAGTCTCAATTCCTCTTATTTTCTGATACTATTTTCATTAGAATCCTCACCAAGGTTTTATTTGACGATTCAGCCGATCCATTCCCCTTTGGGTAATAGGTGGTGGAGTGGCCTACCACGATTTAGAGAAATCTATAAATATGGTAGACTTGAACAGTTGAGAATTGTCAGTGACAACTTTTTTCGGGTAGCCAAATCTGGCAAGGATGTTTTCCTCCATAAACTTAATAACTACCATATCGGTTTCATTCCTAGTTGGGGAAACTTCTACCCACTTAGTGAAGTAATCAGTGGTTGTGAGTATCCACTTGTGTTGACCTTTGGAGGGTGGGTGTATCTCCCTAATGAAGTAAAACCCCCATTGTTTGAAAGGTTCCTCAACAAAAACATGGATTAGGGAAAAATATGCTAATTTATATTTTTTAGCAAACTTTTGACACTTCTCGTAGGCTTGAACATAAGTATGTACCTCACCAAATAATTTTCGTTGTTGGGAATCACGATTTTTGTTTAGACCAAAACCTGCAAGTGTTAGTAGACGATCACATCACTAGAGATAAGGATCCATGAGAGGTGGTTAGTCCATGTCATGAAACACATGAAGAGCATTGGTTTATCTAATGTCCAACAATATCCCCCCAAACACGAGCCAGGTGTGTATTGAACTCATGACCTAGGCTTTGATACCAATTGTTGGGAATCACGATTGTCGTTAGATCAAACACCACAGGTGTTAGTCAATGATCACATCGCCAGAGATAAGGATCCATGATAGGTGATTAGTCCATGTCCCGAAACACACGGGGAGCATTGGTTTATCCAATGTCCAACATGGGCTAGTAAACCCGACTTTAAGGATCGTGTGTTGTAGCCCTCCAAATATAATGTTCTCCACAAACACAATTATGAATTTCATCCATTACTTTGTGGATTTCTTCCTCAAACAAACACAAAATCCAAATCCTTAAATGATCCTTCTAGTACAATTAACCATTTGAGATTAAAAAAATTGGGCTTGCAGCCTAAGAGCTTGATATTTAATTTTATCAAAATTCACCAGGAACCTCAGAAATAACAAATAATGCACAACATTTTTATACTAGGGAGACCCAACATACTTCATTTGAATTCTCTTTGCTGATGTTTCAAGCTTTTGTTGTAGCTCTGAATTTCCACTTTCTCCATCTCCTCCTGCCAATAAATTTATGCCCAATGCTTGGTAATTTGCTTCATATAGAATTTTAGATAGCCCCTACCCCTTGATGAGATTGGTAGGCTTGATATCCATGTCATACTCCTAAATTTTAGCAATTCGTTTTCCTCTTTTCCCATCACTGTCACCCTGAACTAGAATGTCTTTTACTATAGGTGTAGGAGCATTAGTAACGTTTGATTGCAAGATATAAATTCTGAAATCCTTAAGTGATTTGACCAATGCATAATCTTGATTCTCCAGAATATTATACTTTATCTCAGCATCTTACAGCACCTAACTGAAGAAGGCTATTGGTTTCTCATGCCCCTCACTATTTTTCTGCAATAAGCCAACAACCACTATATGAGGAGAAGCAAAATAAAAAATGAAAAATGGTTTTTGATAATATGGACTAACTAACACATGTGTTTCTACCAAATCCCTTTTAATTCTTTTGGAGAATCATTCATGAGACTCAACAATCCATTTCACTTCTTTTTCTTTCTTCAGCATCTCTGTGATTTCTTCAACTATTTCAGCATAGTCAGGTATGAATCTCCTTAAAAAGTTGATTCTACCTAGGAAAATCTAAACCTTCTTCTTATTTCTTGGCAATGGGATGTTGTTGATGGCTTCTACCCTCTTTGGATCAATCTTCACCCCCTCCTTTTACACTATGTGGCCTAATAACTTTCCTTCACTTAAAGCGAACTTCGATTTTTTAGGATTCAAGGATAGACCATATTTTTTTCATTTCTCAAAAGTGAGACATAGATGTTTGATGTGTTCCTCATTTATTTTTGAAAAGACAATGATGTTAGCCAAGTAAATTACTATAAACTTGTCTTGATCTCCCACAAAAGCTATGTCTATGGCTCTCTGGAAGGTGGCCCCTACAATTATGAGGCCAAAAAGAATTCTAACATACGTAAATGTTCCCCAAGGGATGGTGAAATCAGTTTTCTTTTGATCTTTAGGATGCAAAACTACCTCATTGTACCCAAGAAAACCATCTGTCATAGACATCCGAGCATATCCTACCACCTTCTATAGAATGTAATCCATTTTAGGTAGACAGTAATTATCCTTTAATGAGGCTTTGTTGATATTCTTGAAGTCCACACTTAGCCTTATTTCTCCATTCTTTTTCCTGACAGGGACTAGGTTTTCTACCCAGTCTGAATATCTCAAAGGTACAATGATTTTGGTCTGGAGTGACTTCCTTACCTCCTTTTCAATAGAGGGGAGTAATAGAGGGTTAATCTACCTATGATTATGTTTATATGGTTTCACCCCACCCTTCAAAGGGATTTTATGTTGAATAATAGTATTATCAAATGTTTTTAAGTCATCATAAGACCAAGCAAAGACATCCATATAATATTTGAAAAGGTCCAAGTACCTTTGCTTGTATTTATGGGGAACTCCCTTTGCCAACTTAATTATCTAAGAGTCCTTATCTGAACCAATGTTGGAGTCTTCCACCTACTCATCAATTTCTTTCTCAATCGGCTTGGTAGCCACATCTGAGTTGAATAATATTTCTAAGGGAATCAAACCCCCAGGAATAGTGTTACCCTTTAGTTGTAAAATCTTGTGTCCTACAATGGTTTATTCCCAATTGGCCTGTTGTTCATCTATCATTCTCTCTTCCTCTTGGTTAATTACTAAAATCGAGAATTCTCCTATAACTTCCATGAAGCATTTGATCTGCTCCTCATCTTCAAACACCTGCCAATACCTGACATTATCTAGTACTGATTGTTTTTATATGACCTCAACTTTATACTTGAGCAGTGGATTTTGTGGAGGCTTAAAGTTTCTGGCAACTATAGCCAAAGAATCAACGATCTGATTTCTTTCTCTATGCAAGAACTAGATATTGAAGGCTAAAAAAAATTATCAATCAAATCCTAGACCTTATTTCTGTAAGCCTTTAATATTGGATGTTTAGTTTGGTATTGATTCCTTATCTATTTCACTACTAGATCTGAATCTCCAAACACAACCAAGCACCCAATATTAATATTTCTAGAAGCTTGCAAACCTCGCAACAAGGCTTCATATTCAGCAACATTGTAAGTGGCTTCAAACTCCAACTTGAAGGAGAGAGGGATCAAGCTACCTTCTAGGGACATCAAAAACACACCTACCCCATTTCCTTTTTTTGGCTTAAGGGGGCTTGACACAGGTTCAAAGTGTACTGTGAACCAACAAAACCCTTAACCACCGGCCCTTTCGACAACGACCTACAAGCAGATCACATTCTCACCCAAAGTGATTATGGGAGGTTGTAGAACCAGGTTTTTGCAGCCAAAGGAATATGTGCGTTGTGGCATCCATGTGTTTACTTATGTTTTATACCTATCTACAACTTTCAATACATAAATAAATTCGCGTTGATGATTTACTTCATAGATTTGTACTTATTGCATAAACATATCAAAAAACAATATCACATGTTCTTTCACATAATTCAGTATAAAGCATGCACACTAGTATGTATAAACACATATTAAGAGTACAAATACATAATATTTCACCAAAACTTATTCTTATTTTATTAAGATGGATCTTTCAATAGATACAACTTCTAACCTATGCACCTAGTTGCAGGTGGTCTGCGCACTCAGCTACAAACTCTTCCCAGGCCTCCGTGCACTCAACTATAGAGCCTTTTCTTAAGGCCCAAAAATACATAAAAATAGAAAGTATGATCAGTGATTCATCTATTACTTTCACTTTCGACAAAGTATTACATCTCTTGTATGGATTCCATTACTACAATATTATGGTCCACATACTATGGATCCAACAAAGCAATGAACTAACACTCGATGCCCGTTACAAATTAAGGGGCTTTCACCCACCCCAAAGCCCCTAGACATTGCACGGTGAATAGAAATTCGCAAGCTCTGCTCCTCAAAATGCGGATTCTTTGACCAAAACTGGACCAAGTTGGCTTGCGCCCAACAGGCCCCCAATACTCACATGTGACTTGGCCTGAGTCACTCAGCTACAATGCCCTTGATCTTCGATGTAATGCCATTGTAGATTGCATTGTATTGTTGGACGATTTCTGCTACTAGTTTCTCCTCTCGGCGCACCTCCTCCAACAATGCCTCTGTAGATGGACCAACAGTCTTCTGCAATATTTCTTTCTCTCTTTCCTTTAAATACTTGAGCCTTCCATCCACTACAAGCGAAAGTTTGAGGGCCTCATCCTACCATGGTTGAGTCCTCTCTTGCAAGTTATGCTCCTTCCTTTGAAGATCTTATATCTGTTTCTAGAGGTTCTTTCCTTCAGTAATGTTGGCAAGCCTCTGCAAGACTGGTAGGGTCTTCAGAGTTACCAGGATCTCTTCCCATCGCTTTCGCTTCACCTGTAACTCCTCCTCGATCTTCTGGATGTTTGGATCCTACTGCAATGAGGTCCATATTTTCATAGTGTTATCTAGTAATTTTCCATAGTCTGCCAATGTGTCGGAGATGCCTTCCAGTGCAGAGTTTAAATCCTTTTTCCCTTCACTCCCATACTCTTGGTGTTGTGGCTAGTTGCAGCCTTATTTGCAGCTCATAAATCTACACTTCATATCAAATTTCATCTTCGCGAGCTTATTCTTTGATTCTTTTATTGTGAGGGCGAGCTTCACAACCTTCTCTACTAGTGGCTCCTCTTCACGGACCTTCATGTCTAGAAATGTGTTACAAGTGTCTGCAATGAATTTTTCTACTTGTTGTTGTTGCTACCATACCTCATCTCTTTTCTTAGCTAACTACTTAAGCTCCTTTTTCAACGAATCTTTCTCCTTTTCCACCTGACTGGTCAACAATGAAGTTCGATGTTCCCGCTCCTATAGCTCAATTGTTATGCTCTAATGGAATTCATGCAGTACCTGAATTGGGAACACATCAATGTTCATGTTCACGCTTCTCTAAGCTTTAGCTCATTCTCTGTCCTCTGTTGCTTCGAACTGTAGTGCTCTAGTTGGCACCCTCAAAATCCTAACGTTGAATGTTGTCTCTATTCATCGCTTTGCCTGCAATGGTTGAGGTGCCTGCTCTGGTTATCTAGCTTCCTACGGAAGTGCCTTCAATTCTACGATACCCTGTTGTACCTTGACCAAGGTCTCTCTATAGCGATCGTCAATTTTGTCCCAAGTCTATGTTGTTACCTCCTGGACCTTCTCCCAGATCTCATTGATATACCCATTAGTGAGGACAAGTGTTATAACACCCCTAGGTTTGTCTGCTTTCTTCTTTCTCCTCATGCTCGAGCTGGTTGTTGTAGGTACCCTCTTTTTAATGATGAATGGTGACTCCTTTGATACTCCTTCATCGATGAGGGGTTCCTAAGTACCATGTTCCTATCCTGGCTCTTTCTCTTCTGTGCCTTGTTCTTTTTTTGTATCCTTTCTACTGAAACCTTCAACTTACAAAGTACCCTTCTCAGTTCCAAACTCTTCACTGGGTGGATTCATCCACTTTGTTGACCAACATTGTACCACTGCGAGTAAGTCATCCTTGGTCGCTAAATATGGAAATGGGTGTCATGTCCTTGTCAGGTCCCTCCTTACCTTCATGTAGACTCGATGGAAGTCTTATTTAAAATCCGCGATGTTGTAGTATTTCCTATATAGACTGGGTGATAGCCTTGAGTGCTAATTCACCACCATGTGTAAATCCATTGACAACAGTATGAAGAAAATATTGTTTTCCATCGTGTGCGACCACTCCTTAGTATTCCAGATGGAAGCATACTTCGCTTTTTCACAAGCATCTGCTTCGACAAGAGGAAACTCTGATTCCTCTAGCTTCTTCCATGCAATTAGCATGCTGACGATGATTAACCACGCATAATGAAACATCTTCCCTTCCTCCTGTGCTTTTTTGCAGTCTTCCAAAAACTCCTTACACAAATAGGCGATCCAGTTAAATTGGACCCCGACGTTGCACTGTGCATCCAAAGAAACCACAACTGCGGGGACCTCATTTGCTTTGCATTTCAGCATTGTCTTCCCGGCTAAGATGTGTGCGGTGAAGCACACCCCTTGGTCATCGACGGAGTTAATGTCATACCCACGTGATCTCTTCACTATTCCAAATTTATCCTTCATTGTTTATGTCATCGCCTTGTTTTAATTCTTGCCCACAAACTCTTTTGTGAGGTATTTTTCTTGGTGATGTAGTCCTCTAATATTTTTTATCAACATTTCATCAATCGGGATCCTTGTCCCAAGCCAGAGGCATCAATTATGTACTAATGCGAGAAGTTATCACACACAGGCTATATTGCATGTGCTTCTATTGAAGTGTGGCACAAGTAGCATATTTAATAGGCCTTCTCTCTACAATCATGCAGCCCACCAGCTTGGCTCCATCCTTGTAACTCCACATTTTGGGTAATATACCTACTGCAAGTATCTACTCGCCTCAAAATGTGGGTATTTGCTTTGATCATTGAAATCCCAGTCCTCCATCTTCAACTATGGGTTATACCCAACACTTCATCATTAAACAAAACTTCCTTCGGTAGCAATGGAGTTAACATGCCAAACTTCACATCTTTTGGGTCCTTGACCAGCTTGGCGCTCGGTTTTCTTTATGGCATGTAAGGTGGGAGCACAAAGGGAACTTATGTGCCCTATGTCTCCATCCAGCACACTTCAGCCTCTTCCTCACTTTCATGAATCTCCTGTGATTCCTTCTACTGGATTGGTTTCTTCCCCTTCTGCGTAGGTTTCTTCCCCTTGTCCTCCTTGTTCTTTGTTCGCACTTCCTTCTATGTCTTCTTCCTCAGGGATGTCCTCATCTCTACCCCAAAGACCTCAGCTGGCCTCTTTTCCTTTTTCTTGTGTGGCTGTGCTTTTGTGGGTACTTGCTTTTTCGATGACCTCGTGTGCCTTGGGGACATGGGTACATTCGTCATTATGGTTTTACCGAAGATTCTCTCAGACATGTTGTAGCTTACTCTTTTCACAAATAGTTGCAAGTTCTCAAACTGACTTCTCAAGATAGCAAAGTGTAAAATGTGGCACGACATATGGTTTTTATAATGAATTTGAATTTCCAGCCCCATGATTGGCTAAGATCTTGCTCATTTAATGTTGTGCCTCATAAATGTGTTTCTCCCATAGCCTTTAACAACAACTTCCCTTTAATGGTATCTTTTTCCTTCCAATGGTCATATTTCCAACCAACTTCAACGAACCTTCCCTTGTGGCACAATCATCCTTTCTTCATCACAGTTCCTTCGGACTTCTTCATACTCGTGAGTATCGTGCAGTAATATCCCTTCGGCGGATTCTCTTTCTGCAGAGTAGTTTATAGTCTAGTGCACACTTTCAACTACAAGTGGCACTAAGACTTTCTTCCCTTCATTTTCAAGTGCGAAGTTCTAGGGACAAAATTGTCCTATATACTTTCAATTTGCTACCATTCACTCATCCTAGAATGAAGTGACCATTTAACTTCACGAATTGCACTGCACCACCATCAGAGATGTGTTTGATGATATATGGTCCTAACCAGTGTGTTTTAAATTTTCCTAGGAACTTTGCAGATTCGCTGTCATATGATAGTACCAGATCTCCTTCCCCAAATGCCTTCTTCTTGATGTGTTTGTCATGTCAAACTTTCTCCCTTGCTGAACCCTACTATAAACCTTTTAAAATTTATAAATATTAAAATTATTATAAACAAAAACACATCTTATAATGAATAACCTCCTAAAATAAATAAAAAATAATAATGAAAAATAACATGCACCAAAAAATATATTAATTAAAATCAATGTTTTTAAATTAAAGATATAATTCAAATAAATAATAATATTATTATTATTTCATTCTTATTATTTTATAATATTTAAGAAGTATTTATAATAAATAAATTTAATCCCATGAGTTCCCATATTCTTCTTCTACCACTTAATTGGATGGCATCCAATTTAAAACTCTATTCATCCAAAACTTCACACCTATAGTCCAAAGCCTTCAAATTTCATTCATGGCATTCTCACTCTCCCAAAAGACCTTTGATTTTTTCTTCACTTTTGTTTGTCATCTTCTTTCATCTTTCGTATACTCTCAAATGAAGCCAATGTACAAAATGAGGCTTAGCCTCTTTCCTTTTTTTTGGGAGGGTTTGAAGGCAAGGTGCCTTGGTTATCCGTTATCTTGTGGCATTATTTTGTGTTCTATAGCATGATAGTTGCAAAAATATTTGATTTGTGGAGTTTTATGTTAACTTTAACGATGTGTGTGTGCATGTTTCTTTTAAGATGTAAATAAATGCACATGTTTCTTCCGTGATGTAAATTTGACATTATATAATTTAATGAATAGAATGATTTGTACTTTAAATGTTTTAAATTCAATAATTTTGCTTAATAAAATAAGCATTGCATGACTGCAAATCATTTAGTTGAAAATAACAAACAGAACGAAGGAGCTTTCAACTAATCATTATGCCCCGAATAGATGCGCTAAATCCTAACATGTTTATTATTGGACTTCACAGTTAGTTAGTTATTTGTTTCCAGACTAAGAAATGATATCTTTATTATAAATTGCAGAGACCATCGTAAATATTTATAATCTTCAAAATGTTAACTGTAAAGGTTTAGCAAAAATATTGCAGACTATTTTAAATTTTATAGAAATATTTGACTATTCAGCTTATAATAATAATTCAACTTGAAATCTCTGTTTCCCATAAACGTTTTCCCAAAGGTAGAAAACTGATACTTCTTATATCTTCTAAAATTTCTAAAATGCTAATTATAAAATTTGGTGAAAAAAAAACACAATTTTCTAAATCTCTGTATTCTCACTCTTCATAGAAAATTTTACTGTTTGTAAAGATAAAAAATAAAAATTGACAAATCACTGTAATCCCCAATAAATATCAACTTCATATATTTAGTTGAATATCTACTTCAAATATTTAGTTAAAACTCTTCAGAAATTTCGATTTTCAAATTCTCTGTATATTTTACAAAAATACTTGACTATTTTAAGTAACAAAATTAATTTGATGAATCCTCGTAATTCTCGAAAATATTAAGCAGAAGGATTTAGTAACAAAATTTGAAAGCATTTCACTGTTTTAACATTTAAATAAACTAATTATAGTAAATAAACTAATTTCATACCATAACGTATAAACGTAGAAATTTTTTAAAGTTTTTTCAATTTCCAGAATATTGTGAACGTTAAGGATATGGTCAAATTTCCATAATTTTCTCTATCATTTATAGAAAGCATGTAAAATAGTTAACTTTGGGTTAACTATCACGAATTGAGAAATCTTTTATGGAAATATTGTAGATTTTAAAGTATATGATATATTTCGTAGAATTTTCACTGTTATAATTTCACTGCTTGAAACTAGTTT
>APFE030635003.1:0-15427 GCA_000404065.3 Pinus taeda | reverse complement strand
TGGTTGTCTCAATGTTCTGAACAAAAATAGGTTCAGAATGGTGTCTATTTTGATGTAGCTCTTCTTGCTGTAGTTGTGATTCAAGCTGCAAAAAGTCAATCTTTTCCTGTGCATTTTGTAGACAGACATGAATGTCTGTGAGAGAAACTTTGCTAATTTTTAATGTATCATGAGTAGTAGACAATATCAGAGTTTTGATGAACTCTAATACTTCATTGATTCTGGCCATTTTTTCTTTAATGTCAGAACTACACCTTAAAAACTGAAAAGTAACACCCACTGGCAATATCCTTTATAAGTGTGCAACAAATGATCAGTGTGCAACCATCAAGCACCAATTACAATCCATATAAAAAATTAAGATGATGAAGCTACGTTATTGTTGAAGACCTTAAATTTGATGCTATGATGATATCACTGAAATTGTGTATTTGATAATGATCAGTACAATATATGAGTCTCTGATATCACTGCACTTGAATGCTAAAATACTTTATCAAAGGTGAAGTGATTGTTCCAGTGACAGAGTTATAGTGTACTGCTACAAAAACACAGTGACAAGGAAATGCAACTGTGAAACCTTGAAACCTTGCTTACTGTGAACACAACCTAATTATTCCTTAATTACTGTAACTAGACATCAACAATATATATGTAACTAGACATCATCAATATATATGTGACATTTCTGTTCTTGAGAAACCCGTGCCTTTTCATGGCATCACTACACAATGTTATTATAGCCACAAAACCTTCACCAATCTGTCCTCAAATCAACAGTAATTCAATCATGCGATATGGAGGAAGACACTAGATGCATTCATGTTGGTTTTCTGTACACAAACTGATGTAAATCTTCGCCCATCAGTGGCTGACATTATTATGATGCTTTCAGAGCCTTATGGGTCATTGTCCAATCCCAAAAGGCCACTGCTCTGCCCGAAAGTGGAAACCGACCAACCTGCTTGGAAGCCGCCTAACGTAAATGACTTATACAACTGGAGCAAACATTCAAGACATCTGTTAATGTGATTTATATTGTTTGGACAACTGGATCAGTGATCTGAAAATGCAGCTTGTGCGACTTAGGACAAGAGGATCATTCAGTGATGTTCATTTTTTTTTTTAATCGGCATAATGCGTCAATATCTTGAGTCATCATGATAATTTATAACCACACAGAAGAAACAAATAGCGGTAGTTTTTCTCAATGTCAATGCCGAACCATTGCTTTGGAGGAATTTAGATCGGAATCCCGGGAGTTTTCTACTTCACAAATGAAACCTAGAAAGGAAGAAGTGAAGGGCGAGAGCCAGACCATACGCACTCTTCACACGCCTACTTCCTTTCTTCCTTGGACACATTGCAGACCATTTTGATTTGGTTTAAACCCATTTGCCCATGACAGAGAAGGTAAATTTCTTCAATGGTATCTCTAATAAACAAATTGTTGACACATTCCAGATGTTAATGATTTATTCAAACCCAATTTCCCGGTAGGTGGTTAAATCTAGGTAAATTTTTGAAATAGTGGAAACCGGTACATTTGTATTGAAATACATATTGCCGTAACCTGACATTCCATGCCCATCAGATAATAGACGAAAATCAAGCACAGAATGAATATTCTAAAGGTCTCTTACCATCGGACTGTGACATCTTCATCGCATTCCCAATAAAATTCCTTAAACGCTCTTAACTCCTCAGTCTTTGGAGGCCGATTGTAAGCTTTCGAATGCACGCGATAATGGTCCAATTTTCTTCACAATCGATACGATGTCCAGGAAGTAGAAAACGACTAGGCTTTAGTTATCTTCGCAATCTTCAATTATCTTCGCATTGCTTCCCACGTGGCGTCGACTTCATCTAGACACGTTTCTGTTTCTCATCGATGTCCTCGATTTAATGGCGATGATTCATGGAATTAGAGGCAATGACTAAAGGCATTGCTCGCTGGAGCCAAGAATCAGTAGGAGACTTGGGCAATGGCGGTGGTAGAAATATTCGAAATAGGAAAACTAATAGCATTGATATTGTGCGACATCATAAGGCAGTGCATTCTGCTTACTTCTTTCCTAGTGGAAACTACCTTACAACCACAAGCTATGATGACAGTGTGGGAGTATCAAATGGACTCGACTCATGGAATACAACTTTTATATACCATTACAACCCACCGTGTAGATGGATATCTTACATCAACAAAGATTATAACAATTTTACACAGCTCATTCATAACAGCAATTCCTACCAGTTTGCTAAGCATCCTTTAGTCCACGATGTATTGGCAGGGGCCAACGTAGGTGGTAGGGTGTATCTATGGCGAAAAACACTGAAGTACCTCAATAATGCTCTCATTATTTTGTGTTCTCAAAAGCCAGAGATGAAATTGAAGTGAAGACTTGGCAATCTGACTCACAATCAGTGTGGAGAGAGCAGCTAGCGGACTTATGTGAAAGCGCTGTTATATATCAGCGTGGAGACTGAGACAACGTTTTGTAGGAGTAGCGAATTGATGCAACATAACATCTTTTGGTGAGCAGACCTGGACTGACGAACTGTAATTTTCCACTTACAAGTGGAATCCTCGCTCAAGCGTTACCCAGATTATAGCGCAGAGGGCAGAGGCAGCGTATTGTATGGAGCAGGTAATGGAATATGGAGCAGATGTAATGATTCTCTTTTTCCGTTTAAACGTTTATGACGGTCAGAGGTATTCAGAAGAACAGGGAGGCAGATTTAAACAGGTCAACACTATTCAAGGCAACTACACAGGCCACACATCATGGCTCTGATACCATGTTAAACACACATGGTGAGCGAAAACAATAAGAAAGATAAATCATGCAGTACATTTTTTATTCACAAATGATGTATATTTATGGTACATTATGTGACCGTTCGGATTCACATCCCAAGGTCTCTTGGACTGCTTTGTCCATTCGACTTCCACACTAACCATTTAGGATTAGGTGTCCAACAAAAATCAACACATGGTTTTGCAAAACCATCTTGGTGTTCTACAAGGGTAAAAGAAATTTATAGCCATGAAATGAATTTATAGAGAAGGTGAAAAGGAGAAACAAGCCATGGATTCATGGAAAGTGAACACTGAAAACAATACACGGATTTGGTAGATGGTTTATCAAATCGTTTAAATATATATATTGAAATTATAAATCCTTAAATTCATTTAAGAGTTTAATCAATTATTTGAAAATTTTATATTCCTCAAATATTTGTGACAAAATAAAGGGTGATTAAAATCAGAAAATGACAAAAATAGAATTCAAAGGGGCAGATGGCAGACCAATCATGTTTAAAGGGACAAATGGCAGATTATGGGAAAACAACCTTTTTCCAAACCTCAAGGGAATGAAGATCAGTATAAAACACCTAGCAGCAGAGCATCAACAAATTGAGGATTATGTTGCAGATTTTCAGTAGGCATTCAACCAATTCTAGATCTCAAGGCAAGATACTTGCAAGTAGTTCAAAGTTTCCAGCAGATAATTTAGAGACATTGTTTTATTTTTAGTATACTATTCAGGATTGTATTCCATAATTATTGCAACAGTTAGGAGAGATCTTGTCTATATATATTATTTTATTTGTAATAAACAATGTTGGCTTTTGACGCCAAGTCTCTTAACCTATGTAATAACTTTTGTTGAATAATTCTAATGAAAGCCTTCCATCTCCAATTATGACATAATTTTTTGTTTCTCGTATGTCTTTCTAGTGTTTTTATAACTTGTTTCTACATATGTTCAAAGCAATAGTAGGAAGGTCTGGGTAAGGTAGATTAAGTCTTAATCTTTCTGAAATTCCTTGCAAAATCATAACCTTTAGAAAGAGATCAACTTATTGGACTGTTTGTCCAAGATAACTCCTATTTGACTGGCTTTTGCTTTATGTTTTTGGATAGCCATCAAAAGAAATCAGCTTATTAGACTATCTGTCTGAAATAACTCCTCTTGGAATCAATTTCACTTTGGCCTTATGTTACCTTTGAATATCTTTTTGTTGGGCTGCAGAAATCTTCTACACACATCTAAATTTCCCTAGTTGTTAAGTAGTTAGTCTGAATGCTCAATTATTAGGAATCCCCTTACATTCTTCCACCATAATTCTTGAAAAAGCTAAGTCATTCTGTCAGGCTGGAAGCTGACACTTTCAGAAGGGACCCTGTGAGGGAGGCCTTTAATCATGATTAGGGATTATCATTGATCGCAAACCATCCCTAATTAAAACCATAAATCTGTCCATTGTGCTTCATAGGATGTTGTTCAGTGACAGGTGAGTTAAACAAAGCCTCGTAAACATTGAGGGAGCCCCCTCTGGTTGAAGGGCCAGCTTGAACCTAAAGGCTGGCTGAGTTGGTTTCCTGGCGTATTTTTTGTAGCCAAGGACTGCCTACAGGAAACAGGTACAACAGGGGCTAGTCAATCTCAAACAAATTATATCTTTGTTGGGTCATCATGCACACCTCGCTCATCAATGATGTACCCCAGATATTGAACCTGGGTCATACCAAATTGAATTTCTCCAAATTGGCACACAACTTGTGTTGTCATAGGGTTTGGAGGACCTGTCAAATATGGTGTAGGTTCTCTTCCCAACTCTGGCTGAAGATCCAAATTTCATCGAAATACACCACCACGAATTAGTTAATGAAGGGCCACAAGATGTCGTCCATCAACCTCATGAAGGTTGCGGGGGCATTCTTCAACCTAAAAGGTATAACCAGCCATTCGAAAATACCCTCCCTTGATTTGAAGGAAATCTTCCACACATCAGAGGGTTCAATTGGCACATGGCGATTACCAGACTTGAAATCAATCTTGCTGAAATATTTAGCCCCCTTGAGCTGGTCCAAAAGGTCATCAATCCATGGGATTAGATACCTATTTCGGACAATGATCTTATTCAATGCTTGATAGTCAATATAAAGTCTCCAAGTGCCGTATTTCTTTTGTACCAACACAATTGGGCTCCCACAGGGTGATGAACTTGGCCTGATGTTCCCTTTTTGCAACAACTCTTGAATATGCATCTTAATTTCATCATTATCCAGAACATAGTGTCATTATATCAGTCTATTGGGTAGCAGCTCGACTAGGGTCAGATCGATGGAGTACTTGACTTGACAGTGCAAGGGTACCCCTATGGGTGAGGTGAAGATGTGCTTGTACTCCTCCATGACCTTGTCCATCTACTTCTATCGTATAAAGGAGCCCTATCTGGAGGATGTGGATGTGGTCATAGTATTCTTCTTTTCCTCACATTGAATCATAAGGAAGGAAATTTCTCGGTCTTGATGTTACTGCATTTCTTCGCAGTGATCAAAGAGATGGTGGTAGGTGGTGCTACCTCCTTGGTGAAGCCACTCGATGGTGTACGACTCTGGGTGTGGTGTAGTCAATAGGCCCAACTTCTTCACAACCTCTACTGAAATGAGGTTATTTTGGCTTCCACTATGCGACAATGAATTGTAGCAGAGAACCCTTCACCCACATCTGTGAGTGGAAGAGTTGCTCCCGCTCTCTGGATGTTCAAGCTCAATCTTCTGGATCTTGGTGGTGGAAATACTGGCATTAGGAACCACACCAATAATCTACTTCCATTTTTCATTCCCCTTGTTGGGTTCTAACTCAGAGTCGTAACATGCACATGATTCATAAGACTTGAGCTTGGCCACTAGTGACTACTTGACTTTAAACTCACTTTTGTTGTGAGTGGGGCTTTTAAGGAACTTACACCATTTCCCTGTGTCCTTCTTTGTCTTCGTGGTGTTGTTATTTTCTTACGGCTTCAGTGGGTTGTCTTGGGTCACCCCACCTTCGCTTTGTCCTTTTTCTCTGTGGTTTGGGGGTGCCTTTCCCTTGCTTCAGATTCACAGATCCAAAATCTTGCTTCTTCTCTTTAAATTTCTACTCGATCTGATAGTGTATCAATAGGCGGTGCCAAGCGAGGATATGTCTAGAAACTCCATCTTGTTGTGGATGTAATTATGTAGATAACCATGGTACTTGAGTACCAAATTCCACTAGGAATCCTTGATACCCAACATCATGTGAAGGGTATGCAAAATATTGGTGAACTTCGATATGTCGTGGTTCCTTGCTTGCCACAACGTGGTCCACTTTATCTATTTATATTCACAACTTCCAACAAGGTAATATTGTTCCCTGATGACGTCTTTGAAAGAAGTCCAAGTGGGCGTGGCTGAAAATAGTGAGGGTTCTCTCTCGTCCTTCTGTTCATAGTAGGTTTACCACTAGTCATTGTCATGGGAGGCGACTTTGAGGAGTGTAAAAGTAATATTTTCCTGATTGGAAAAGTAATGAACTGAAAAACATCCTTCCAATATATTTTAACCATCTATCTACGATGTATATAGGAATTTCAAAGTTGACTTGTACCTTAAAGGGAGTGGTGCCTCTAGAGTGGCTGCTAGATGAAGATGCATCACTTGTGGATAGTCGTTGAAGGATCTAGGAAAATTTATCCATCATTATGTTCCTTTGTCACTTGAGGGCTTCATCGAGCAATATTTTGTAACGATCTCTTGCTCCCTCATCTTTCTTTTGCTCTACCATGGGAGGTTGTTGAGGTTTATGAGGTTGGTCTTGCAAAGGTTCAACTAGTTTGAGCCCTAACTCCTTATACCTTGACCTCGTCAGGGACATGCAAAGTAAAACAAAGAAAGAGTAGACCACTCAAATACCACTGATCCAGAGTTATGCAGGAACGTAACTATATATATATATATATAAACACCGAGATGTAGCAAAATTAAATCTTCATTTCATTAATATGAAAGAACTAAAAGATGCTTACAAGCAGAATGGAAATAAACTAGCTTAGGTGATGGTAGCTTATCTCTGAGAACAAATGTGGCCACTACATGCCTCTAAATTGTGTTACAATGAGGCTCAAGGACCTTTTTATTATTGAACAACAAGCGGAAACACTAAAAAACCAAAACCCTAACCCCAAGAGATGGAATTCCAAGAGTTTGTGGGCCTCGTTGGGTGGGCAACCAACTTCCCGTAGTTGTAACTTGGTCATATGATCTCCATTTGGTGCGTATGATACCTTGTTGGAAATATCTCTCAGAGTAGTACAAGTTTTTCCATAACCCTCCACAAACAATGTCGAGCCTGCTTCAAACCTAAAAAAAATGTTGTTTAGGGGTCGAAACAACTCTAGAGTTTCAAGACCCAAAAAATTTTAAAAATAGTAAATGTTGCTATAATCAAGGAAACATATGAAACTGATTGGAGGTCTAGGTGGAATAGGCGGGTGGCCACCAATATCCACCTGAATCACCTGGAGAAATAAATATTTCTTACATAACATCATTTTTCAATTCCATATTCTCAAATCAACACATGTGGCTATAGAGAGTTATATATTGATAAATATGCTTGTTATATTCTCAAATCAACACATGTGGCTATAGAGAGTTATATATTGATAAATATGCTTTTTATACATTTCATATGTGGTTTGAAAGCTTTTATGATACTTGCAGTACTAAGATATTCATCAAATTAACTACTACAACGTCATTATGAGAATGATATGATCACAATTCCAGGATCATTCATGGGCATAATAAAAAATGGATACTTCCCTTGCTGATAAACTATTCTTTACGAAATGACTATATATTTGCGAAAAAAATTGCAAAAACTAAGTTTTAAAATAACAATTTCATGAAAATCGTGAGAAGTTTGAAAATTGTAAGGTTATCTATCAAAGTTATTGTTTGAAATAAAATACAAATTATAATGCTATAAAGGTATGAAGGCATGGTTACTTAATTAATAAAGTCAACAATCTTATGACAAATCTTTAAACATAATCATGGATAGCATAATTTTCCATGGCATGAGTGCATAGTTTATTAGGCATGGTGCGCTTTGCCAACACATGTGACATATACACAAGAAAATGCATCATGTAAATTGTACTATGGAAAGAACATCCAAGACATACATGTGGAATTAAGAAGCCTTACGGTGAAGATATATGGCACATGTGAAGGTATGCTTGTAATGCTTTTCACTCAAACTATTAAAGTGTAAATTGTGATTACAGTGGAAGCATACACAACACATATGTGAGAAATACATGATATTCCTCACTATCGCTTTGTGATGTGTAGATGAAGTTTGGGAAATTTTTATCATAGGAATTTATACGTGAATATCAAATAGGTTTTATAAGGTTGATGCCATGAATATCAAACTAGTTTTTGCAAGCTACAAACATATGGCACATATATAATACATCATTATTTGATAATTTTATGAGCCATATGATGCGAAATTTAATAGTTGATTAATTTATAACACCTAAAGTTAGTTTATTATGTTGAAGCTTGAGGAGCACATCGTGACTCATAACCAAGTAAGGGTAGTTGGTGTGTGCCTTTTCTCTCAAGGAAGAAGGTGTTTCTCACAACCACTAAGAGGAACTGTTGGAAACCAACTCTAGGGAAGATAAAGTGTATTGATCATGGTTATGAGAAGAATTTGCTCTCAGTTCCCACTAGTTATTAGTTCTTTTTGCAAATTATGGATTTGTTTTGTCTGATAAACCTAATGCCAAGAGTGAATCCCTTTTCATTGTTTTCCCTCTCATCATTTCATCTATCTTGTTACTATCTTTAATGCAAGAAATTTAGTGTTTTTATTCCATTATTTTTATTAGGAAAACATCTTGTTCACCCTCACATACATGTTTCCATGCTCGAGCCTCCAAGTTGCCCATGGTTCAGAATTTTATCACACAATCTAGGTTTGATTTATATGGTTTCAAAAAAATGATGCATGTTGTGGAGGAAACTGCACCCTAACCCACTCTCCCAAATATTTTTAGTATAATCCATGACCATGTAAATTCCAGTGTAAATTCACATGTGTATCCCGCTACTTAATGCATGATCCTTCTGCTTCATGTTACATTGGTTTTGGGTTATAATTTTCCTCTTGGTTTGTGCCCCTAGACCATCACTATTTTCCTTTATTTTGTTGATTATATATTCATGCTCAAGAATTAATGGATGCATGATAGATTTTCTTTATCACAATACATTATGAGTTTCTTTAACAAAGGTTCTCAAGCTAACAGAAGAGGGAAAACTAAAATAAAAAGTGTGCCCTGGAGGGATAATAGAAATAAAATAATTATATTTCTCATGCACTTTGATGCAGACTTTGAGGATTTTAGTCAATTAACATAGATTGGCCACTTATACCTCAAAGGTCCTCCTCCCCCTCCTCCTACCTAGCATGCTTTGCAAAATGTGCATTTTCCAAATCTTAGCATAATGGAAATTCTAGAACCTCATGTATCTCAATGCCAACCACTATAGAATGATGGTTGGGACACCAACCTTGTCAGCCCTGCATCTAGCTTTGCACATTGGTCTATTGCTTCTCATCACTCAATTCACCCAGTGACCATTCCTCCTCAGATACACTATACATTATCTCAAGCCACTTATTTTCATTCTCAAAGAACCCGTAATTATCCTACTTATCTTGCATTGGGGAAGTTCCATATGTCATCGATGCCTGTACATTCTTCCTCTAAGGCCAGTTCATCACATACACATATTGACATTCCCATAGCTAAATGAGGGGAGAGGAGAGAAATATTTGTCCAAGACATGCATATAAAGGTACAGGAGAAAAGGATGAGGAGGAGGAAAAACCATTCTACATGAATGGCCCTAGCAAACTACCCGAGCTGACATAATTTATTTCTTTGGCATGATTTTGTTTTACGTTATATTAGTTAAACATATTTCAAACTATGAAATTATCATGTTTTGGCACAACATATTATAGTTTTTACTATGATACATATTTTGATGGCATTATGGTTGATGGGAGACATAGGGGTTGTTTCACATGCTTCTTTATATATGTTTATGGATATTGGGTTGATTCACATGTCTTATTTTTATGGTGATGGTGTTCACGATGTTGCCATAGTCTCAATAATTTGGTTTCATGGGAGTTACAAGGTTTAATGGAAATATTTCATGGACATTTGGGGTCCCCATCTACTAATATAAATTTAAATAATTATAAATACCCTTATAAATGTCTTCTCTTGAATTAGAAAGAAAAAGTGTTCAACATAATACAAACATTAGTTATAAAACCATTTTTCCCTCCAACTACCCAAGGAAAGTATAAAACTAAGCAAAAGGCACATGAGCAAAGTTTGAAAATAATAGTGAAGAGAGGTATGCATAAATTTTAAATTTATTATTTTCCATTTGATTAATTCATTCTAGAGTACAAGAGCTTAGTTGTTTTGCTGAAAACAAAACTCCTTCAAGGAGTGACAAGGAGAAAGTGAGCTCATCTGGTTTTTTAATTAAGTTTGGTGTTTATTTGTTGTGTTATTTTGTGTTGTTAGAATGTTGGATATTTATTATATCAGTGCTAATTGATGCACATTTTGTTGAACATATTTCCAATAACATCAAAAGAGTCCAAGTTGCCCAACACTTCGTCTTAATTTTTAGCATTACGAGTGTCAACGTATGAGTCTTTTTACATCTTAAACATTTTAAAGTATATTTCTAGTCTAGATTCTTGTAGGAATCAACCAAAATAGTATCTTGTACTCATATTTTTATTAATAAAATGAACAATCCGGAACTTATATCTTTCTGGCATATTTCTCCAAAAAAATACCCTATGTTGATAATCTTTATGAGCAAAATTTTCTCGCATTAATGGCTGAAAATGATTAGTTTGTAACAAAGTATGATCATGAAATTTGCCTATAATTTCATTCATTAATTTCTTATTAGTTTGTTCAAATTTCAATTTATTTTCATCACAAAATGTAAATGATTGTTTATATGCTCTCCATTTCATTTGTTTCTTTGTTGTCTTCTATACAACAACTTCATTGGGGCTTCAATCATGTATCATGTCTCCATAAAGTGTCTCAGCGATACTTCCACAATCCTTTTCAACAAATACTCAATACTATTGCTCTAATTATCTAGCTAATGATGATTCATCAACAAGCTTGCAAGATGCTCAATATAGTCTCCAATATGCTCCAAATAAATCTTCAAAGTCAAAGCTCAAAGGTCAAGGATGTATGCTCTAAGATTGCTCTAGAAGAGCCGTCACAAAAGGTCTTCAAGGTCACTTCACAGGTGATCAAAATGTCTTAAAAAGATATTTCAAAATTTCACTTCAAGGCCAGCTAGCTATAGTCCTTTTCAAGGTTCTTCTCCTCAAACCACCCCTCTTTATAAGTGTTTTCCAATGGTGTTTCCTCAACAACTCGTTTTCAAGTGTACTCCTATGATGCTTCATTAACAACCCCTCTTCACATGTATACTCCAATGTTACTTATTCTTTCGATATCCTTCAAATGATACTCAAGGTTCTTCATTTAGGGAATTCAACCAATGCCCAATATACTAAGATATTTACAAGAACTTGTCACAGAGATATTTACAAGTATGCCCACAAAATCAAGGTGCTGGTCAATACACAGGTCACAAGTTATGGTTCATCATCCTTCTCAAATCTGAGACTCCATAGTCAACAAGCTTCATATCCTCCATATTTTTGAGCCTCCATAATTTAGGTTTGAAATTTTCAAGCCAATATCCATAGGTCTAAGCTCCTTTTATCACAGGTTTTTCACCTTCAAATTGAATATTCCACCACAGGGCTGAGACTTTCTTCTTTCCACAGGGCTAAGAACATGTCTTCAATTGGTTGCACAAGTCTAAAAGTACTGCCACAGGTCTTAAGTATTGCAGGTCTGGAATGAAGGATGAGTTTTGTCTCGGGTATTGAGAAAGAGAGTCTAGTCTGTGCTTGAAAAAAACAAGGTTTTGTTCACAAATTAAACCAAATTTGGCTGCAACAAAAGAAGAATTTTTAATCCACAAGTACTCCATGAGTAGAGAGAGATATAGCCCAAATACTAATCACATAATACTCAACAAGACTTTCCCAAACAATAATCTACAACTTTCATCCTCCTTTAGTCTCCTTTTCTGTTGTGTATATTATACCTGCACTGAGTTGAATGAAGGAAATGGAGGAGTATAAGCTACTATTTATACTAGCTCAACCATAGTTTGAAGGGACACATCTATTAGAGGAGCCGACCTATAACTCAAATAATTACTAATTTTCCAATGAATTTTGTTAGTTAATTTATTGATACCATGGTGATGTCATATCAAAGGCCTTTTTCCCAAGCCCTACTCTTTCCAGATTAATAATCTCAATCTCACTTTAGTGATCACTAGAGATGGAGTTTCTTAAACAATTAACTGTAGGAACAATAAAAGCAGAGGATTTGTGAGGAATTCCATGGGATTCTAAATGATATACCAAATTATAATTCATTATATTTGAGATGAGGTTGCTATCATAATTATGAAACTCTCTTCACAAATCATCTTTAACACAAGAGACATTCCAATCATCTCCAACACAAGATGATAGTAATGAGTTCTAAATCCTTCATATTTGGATGAGTGTATATTATCTTGTTATCCTATTGTGAGAACTAGTGCCAAATGTCCATTCTATTTGTGTCTTAAAAAACTGACCTGTTGCTTACTTCTAATTGTGATAACTCCACCATTTTTCTTGAAGTTCCCCCATTGACATATACTACTAGGGATTTAAAAGTGCAAAGTATTTAACAATTTTGAGGGCCCCATTGACAATGGAATCATACACAACACATATGTGAGTAAGACATGATATGCTCTACTAGTCCTTCACGATGTGTATGCGAAGTTTGTAACAATATTATCATAGACATTTATACATGAATATCA
The DNA here is from genome assembly GCA_000404065.3 of Pinus taeda. Taxonomy (NCBI): domain Eukaryota; kingdom Viridiplantae; phylum Streptophyta; class Pinopsida; order Pinales; family Pinaceae; genus Pinus; species Pinus taeda. Next base: position 2,568 of record APFE030635003.1, on the reverse strand, counting down.
AACAACTTTTATAAGGTTTATGTCATGAATATCAAACCAATTTTTGCACGCCACAAACATATCGCACATATATAATATGCCATTATTTTGATAATTTTACGATCCATATGATGATAAATTTTATAGCTGATTAATTTATGATACCTTACAATAGTTTATTGCGTCGAAGGTCATGGAGAACATCGTGATCACAATGAAGTAAAGGTAGTTGGTGTGTTCTTTTGCTCTCTAGGAAGAATTTGAGCTTTAGAGCTCACTAGAAACTTCACTTGGCTCTCACAACTGGTAAGAGGAACCATTCGCAACCAATTCTAGGGAAGACAAAGCATATTGGTCAACAATTAATGGCCTGTCATTTTGACAAAACCTTATGAATACACAGACATAATTCGTCCCCTCCTGATTTTTTCCCTTCAACATTCTATTAAACCCTAGCCACAACAAATAAAATAGGGCATGTCAACTCCCAACCCATATTACGGTCTCACAATGATGGGTTTTCCATGCATCCAACACAAAAATGTATTAATTCCCATCAAGATATCTCAACCCACACCCATGCATTGTATACATTAGACTTAGTCAAGCTGTTACATATCTCATCATTGTTAATATGATAAACTTGGGGTTTGTCACTGTATGATTTTCTTGGCTTATATGCTAAGCTAGGCCATGTTAAAAGAAGTAGCGTGAATTACTTGTAACTCCATCCTCATCTTGAACGCATTCCAACATATGAAAGAAGACATATAATGGCTATTTTACATACAGCTCAAAAGGTATTTGGTCCTCACCTTTCCATTTTGGTTCATACATTTATCATTATGCCATGCCATCTTAGAAATTTGTCAAGTAAACATAAGGTACTTTTTGGCATGTTGTGATTTTAAGTTTGATATGGCCCATGTATAATTATTAAGTGGGTAGAAGTAAAAGAAAAGAGGGCAAGAGTACAAGCGGGTTTTAGGCCAAAGAATTCTATAGTGGATCATGGTATCACGTTGAGACACATTGTTGAAAAGGTTTGGGAGGACAAATAAGAAGTATTTTTATGTTTTTTTGACTTCAAAAAGTCATTTGACACAGCCCCTAGAGATAAGTTGTGGCATAGAATGGAAGAACTTGAAATTCATGTACATTACATAGCCATTGTCCATAGACTTTATGAAGAGGTGAAAGTCAAAATTAGAACCTCAACAGGTATTTCAAAAATCTTTAGAAGTGGCATTAGAGTCAAGAAAGGTTGCCCTTTATCCCCTACTCTTTTTGGTTTATACATTGATAAATTGGAAAAGTGGCTAAATCTACAAGGTGGAGATGGTGTTCGGTTGGGGAGTTTGTGATAAAGCTTCTTTTATATGTCGATCATATTGTATTTATTTCTAAATCAACCCATGGATTTAAAATGCACTGATATGCCCTTGATCATTTTGTAGATCAGTGGGGATGCAAGTCAATACTAGCAAGACCAAAATAATGATTTTCTCTAATAAAAGGAAGCAGAGCCAACATACTTTCTTCTTTGATGAAAACATTCTTGAAGAAGTAAATGAGTACAAGTACCTCAGGATTGATTTCAACAAAAAACTCAATTGGGAGGACTGCATAAACAAGAGAATTTTAGGAGGGTGGAAAGAATTATATGCTCTTGAAAACATTCTTAGAGAGGCAGAGCTATGGGATTGGAAAACGATTAAAGTGATTTTTGGACTCCTAGTTTGTCCAGTGATGCTATATGGGTGTGAATTGTGAGCTAACAACACCCCCATCTCAAAACAGAAACAAATTGAGAAAATCCAAAAACATTTGAACATGAGAAAGTTAAAAATAAAAAGTTCAGTACCTTATGAGATAATGTTGAGTGAAACATGAGCAACTCCCATCGAAATAAATGTTATGGTGTGACTCATAAGATATATAAAAATAATTGAGAAAATGAGAGTAGGTAGATGGTCTAATGGTATCTTCAATGAAGGCATGAGTGAAAGAAAGAAAACATGGATGAAAAAAATTATACATGGATGAAAAACTGGAATATATACCTCAATGCCTATCCCTTAAATAGCAAGGATCTAGAGAATTTTATTGTGGAGAAGTTTCGTAAAAGGGTATGGGGAAAAGAGTTGGGTAGAAAGAAGAAGTACTACATTAAGGAATTCAACCCTACACCTGATCTACAACAAAAAGAGTTCATTGGAGCTAGCATTCCGCGGAGGGAAAAGGTTCTTATTGCTCAATTAAGGACCAACTCGCATCAACTTCAATGTGAAACAGGACTGTGGAAAATTCCTAAAGAAGCTTGGGAAGAACGGGTGTGTACATTTTTCACGTCTGGTATAGTGGAATCCAAAGAACATTTCATTTTGGATGTGATGCTTTCAAAGACATCAAAGAAAGTTATGAGCACATGTTAGCATCAGTTTCTTGGCATTTTCTTTTCAGCGAGGGGATTATTGAAAGGTTGGGCCAACTCATGATCAATTTGAGTTGGAAAAGGATTGAATTGAAAAAAGTGAAAAACATGGAACTAATGGTCTCATAGACTATTTTTAGTCTCGTGGACCTTAA